>PVIR01005447.1:0-72103 GCA_004026965.1 Petromus typicus
GTTTCATTTTGGCACATTTATACATGCACATAATACACTGATCATTTTCACCCTCCCTTATCACCCCTTTTGTCCCACTGTTCCCCAGTTTCACATAGTCTAGGTTTCACAGTGTAAAATGTGAATATGGTACCCCGCTCGTACCTCCCCTTGCTTATCTCACTGAGGATTGTGCCTGTGTGTGGGGAGGTCACAAAGTCAGCTGAAAGGCTGGGTGGGGAGCTTGACATATTGTCTAGTAGTAGGAAGATCCTCCTGCTGGTTAGAAGTTTGTCAACATCCATCCTGACCCAAGTAATTAACTGTGTTTTTTCTTGCTATGAGGGCCAATTGTATCCTCCTTATCATCTAGGAATGTGCTGTTCCTGTTGCCCAAGACCCTAATGCCATTCCTCACCCACTTATCCCACTGCTTCCTACTGACCACTTGCTGACCTTAGCAGTGTAAGTCAAAGTTGGAGATAATAAAAGCTGGCAGCTACCTAAACTCTTAATTGGATCTCTAAGCCTTTATTGACTTTTCCCCCCTCACTCTGTCTCCCTCCTTTTTCTATACCTCTTATTTTAGAAAGAAGTTTTTCATTAGTGGATAGAAAATATTTAGGTGCCTGACATCTCCAGTGAGGTGGTGATTGCATTGTACATTAGCCTGAAAGTTCGTCCTCAGCTTAATAGGCCTTAAGAGAAATGGATGCACTTGGGCTAAACCAAGAATCTGATTGCTACCTAAGTAACTAATTCATCTTCATAGCAGATGGATGTCAAGGATATTCAAAAGCAGATGCACACAAGGACATGCCAATTAGTTGCAGAGGAAAGTCTGACTAGAGGTAATTTGAGATATAAACAGCCTCCATTTTCCCAACCAGGTTCCATAATGAAGACCTTACATAGTTAAAAGGCTTTGGAAAGGAATCTGGCCTCTTCCAGAGTGAGAGAATCCTGGGGATGAGTACTTCATGAAATGATCCTGACATCCATTTGGAGATATTACTGGCACAGAGAAGAAATCAGGGAGTGGCAATTTCTCCCTAACTCTTATGGTGGTTTTTTCTTCTTTTCTTGCTTCACCGGACTTACCTTGTTGTCATTAAAGAGATGTTGACCCTTCATAACATCCAGAAATGATACTATGGATGATGAGATAGGAGACGTTCAATATTCATCATGCTTTACATTTTCAGTGATCTCTCTTTGGGCTGCATCCCTGTACTCAGAATGCACAGCCAGCAACCCAGAGTTCGTAGGAATCCTTCACTGCCATAAAGAAAGCAGCTGCTCTGAACACTGACTCACTATGGAGCTCTTCAAAGCTACTAACTCTTTTTGGCCAGTTAGTTGGCAATCACTAACAGTGACCTCGTGATCTGTAGGACACAGTAGTAGGATATGCAATTGCTTCTATTTCAAGTTTTCTGTTCCTTCTCAGGTCACATCACCTTGTGGTGCTGCCCAATATTTACCCTTTCTGCCAGGATCAAGTTTGTTTCTAGCAGCCTTGACTATGCCAGGAAAATTAGCATTTTTAGGGCAGATCTAATGTGATTAGGTCTTTGATTTTCTAGGTGTCATCTCAGATATAGTTAGTAAATTGGAGTAAAAAAATATAAGGGGTGCAGAACAAGCTAGAGCAACTCCTAAGAACCAAGAGTTTGAAAAGTTTAGCAAAAGGCAACATCAGCAAGAACTTTTGTTATTTCCAAGTTTCATACATGGCCCCTACCATGTATGGGGATGAGTACTTCACAAAATGATCCTGACATCCATTTGGAGATATTACTGGGCCTCACTTGTGCTCAGGTACTTCTATTTCACTAGGAGCTCTGTTTGACTAATTTGATGTTTTAAAACTCTGCAATTACTATCCTTATTTAATAGATAACTAATCATTTGTGGGGTCCACTCTGCTCTGCTGCTTCTAGCAAAACTAAAATAGGACATTTTGATTAAACTTTTTGCTATTTTTGAGTAATATGTTCTGATAACTCCTAATATATTGGCTCTAGTATGTTTGAAAACACACTGTGAGTCTGATGTGCCTCGTGGCAGGTGTTCTACTATGGAGACAATGCATTTTCAGGATGATAATGTCATCAGTGTATAATGTGGCGCAGACTTCGCTAACCATACCGTGTGGATATCCTGAGTGAAAGACATCGAAAACATTTTCCTGAATAAACATCTTGACAATAAAATTTGTTTCAGAAGATCTCCCTGAAGGGAGACAATTTCAAAATGATGAATATTCTAATTGCCTTGATTTGATCACAGATACATATTGAAACACCACAATGCACTTTATAAATATATGTAATAATTATTTATGAACTAAGAATCAAATGAAACCTTAAAATGCATTTACATTTTTCTTATAGACATAGTCATTCTTCATCTTTTCTACAAAACCCTGTCTCTGTAGTCAGTCATCCATGGACTCTTTTTTCCATATTGAACAATATATTCCATATATAAGTGTCATATCACATTTATGCTACATTCTTATTTTGAGAATGCTGAAAATAAATTTTAATACTACACTTTTTAAAATATGGAATTATAATCATACTGCAACTAATCCTCTATGTAAGTGGCACGTGCTTGAGACTATTGAACATAAGTGCACTCTCTCTATATGTCTCTATGTCTATGTCTGCTCTTTCTATCTCTCTTACACACACAGGGAAATATATCTAAGAACTACTGGATGAAATAAATATAAAGATGCTGCAGAGGTCTACATAGCTTTGTAAGTACTTTTGTGAATCTTCAAAATGATGATAACTTACTTTTTCCTTTGAATCAATGTGGCTCACTTGTTTTCTGCCCCCAAGCCTTGTCCCACACAGCAGGGCATCAGGATAACTGATTTTTTTTTAAATTGTACCCAATGAAATAGTATTTTACATAATTTCCATATTACCTAGGATGAAACATATAGTAAAACTTAATAAACATCCATTGATTTGGTTATTTAGGATAAATAACTAGCCTCTTGCTAAAATAATGACCAAGCAGCTTTGAAAGACTGATAATGTAAAATGGATTCTTCTTAAGGCACGAGGTCCAGAAAAGCAGTACAGAGGATATGGGCCTTAGCATCCTGTAGCTCACAGAAATAACACCTAGTCTGCCATCCCAGGACCTTTAAAGAATCCACATATGACACATTGCACAACAATTTCATGAGTTCTTAAGCACCATGAAAAGCACTTATGGTTGAAAGGGCATCTGATATTAGTGGTACTTAAAGTGATAAAGCCAAGACTGAAATGCCAGCCCCACCGAAGATCATGCATTCATTTATAGGGAAGCTGTGTGATATGGTTGATTACACAGATCTTTTGTAAGATGAGATGAGATGAGGTGATAGACACAAGACCATACACAGTAATCCCTAAAACATGCTATCAAAATTTTCTCACCAGCATACATATACTCAGGAGATCATGCTAAGTTTATTTTTGTTTTGACTTTTAGACTTCAATGACATTCTTCCAATATTTCAATTTTATAACATTATCACACTTTATATTCACTCTATAAAATCTATTTTATCATAATGTTTCTAATTAAAAGTCTTCTTCGAAGTATAAGATCTAATTCTTTAAGTCTATGACTCTCAAGCTAAGAGTTTTCTCCTTGAGGTCTTTGAGAAACAAGTTTAGTTCAATTGTCTGTGAGAACACACAATTCAAAGAACCACTGCCCTCTAACTAAAACAGATGTTAGGGCTGAGGATTTAGCTCAGTGGTTCCAGCACCTGCCTTGCAAGCACAAGGTTCTAGGTTCCATCCTGAGTAACCACATACAACAATGCCAGATGTGGTGACTCACGCACATGAACAGTCAGTACCACATACCACAAGGCAGGGCATGGTGGCTCCCCCCTGGAATCCCAGGATTTGGGAGGCAGAGAAGGAGGATAGCTGAGTTCAAGACTGTTTCAGGACCACCCTGAACTACAAAGCAAGACCCTGTCTCAAAGACAAACAAACAAACAAATAAAACAGATGTTACAATATCAAAACAATTTTTAAGAGCAGTTACCAGAGGGAACAGATCAACATTTCCATATCTCTTGAGCTACTTTACATAAGCATTGTTTAGAAATTTGACTCTGAATAATCCAGTCAGAGACAAGGAAAATGAAACATCAATAAAAATCCTACCAACTGAGAAAAGTCCCAGACCTAATGAATTTGCCACTAAATTCTGTGAGAACTTCAGCAAAGAGCTAATGTCAATGTTCCTCATTTCTGCAAGCTTGTATTATCCTGTTTTGAAATCCAGATAAGGATCCAACTCCAAAAAGAAAAAAAAAACTATAGGATGTGAACATAGTTACACAAAAATCCTCAAGAATATACTGACAAAAGGAAAGCAAAAAATCATCAAAGAGAATGTACATCATGACCAAGGAGGCTACACTGATGAAGCCCTAACAGACACCTTGTGTTCACCTGTCCCCAGATGGAACTCCATCTTCATTAATACACAGCAGAATCTTAATTACAGTGGCCACCAAAGCCTCACAACCCCTGACACCAATTCCTCATCAAAGCAGGGCTCTCTCTACGTGGATTCTGTTTCCTCAGACTCCAGGTTGCACCCAGAGTTGTGCTCAGTGAAGGATGGGCAGTTCACAGAGGATGCTAATGCTTTACATAGGTGTGCATGTTCTGAAGATCAGCTGGTGAGTCTCAGAAACTTCCAGGATTCTTTCACTGAAAAGAGGAGTCTTACATTATTACTGTATAAAAGGGAAAATATCAGCCACCACTCTCCTGTTTTATAGCTTTGGAAATCTTACAGACAGGTTCTTTGACTCTAATTCATCTTCTCTCTCTCTCTCTCTCTCTCTCTCTCTCTCTCTCTCTTTCTCTCTCTCTCTCTCTCTCTCTCTTTCTCTCTCTGTAGTATAGGAAAGAATCCCCTTGAACTTTCAAGGAACTTTAAGAAAGTATAATGGAGCTAAACATTTCTAATTAATGAGAACTCAGTTTCTTGAAAAGACTCTAAGAGACAAAATAAACTCAAAACAAGTAAAACATTTGAATAATGTAGGTACTGGCTGGATTTTTATCCTTATATTTTTGCATGTTATGATTGCTAATATTTTGTGTTATAATTTTAGTGAACCAAATGGGTTATATGTTGTGTGACACTGACAGATTAAAAGGCCTCAGTAAGGGAAGAACAGTTTGCATTGCAATTAATCCTACATTTGATTGATCCTGAAAAACATCAACTTGAATAAATATACTCTCCAAATCATAAAGTTAAAAAATGTGGCTAAGCATATACTGAGCACTTACTATGGAAAGTCCTTATATAAGTGCTTTGAATTTACTTATGTAATAAACTCAAATTACAGTTATGAAAATTACTGCAATATTAGACAAAACAAAACATAGTGTCAAATTTGATGTTTGGATTTTGATAATAAGGTGTCCAGTGGTTCTGAGTAGCACAACTGCACCCATAGTAGGTTAGACCTAAGTTTAGTATCAATGTCCTGAAGTATTTTATTCTAGAATAAAATACATTAATATTTTAAAAAGTGATGTGTCAGAAGAAAACATAATTTTCACAAACTGAAAAAGAGGATATGGACTTGAGTTCTAATATTACCAATAAAAACTATGACTTAGAGAAATAATTCTACCCCTGGCTCCATTTTTATCATAAAAAATTAAGTTATTCAGTTAAATCTAGAACAGCAAACACATTATGAATATGTTTATCCTCTGGTCTATAAGCACAGCATGAGTCATTGCACATTCCTTTCTACTGAATTTGAATATGGTTTTACCTCCTTTACCACTTTCCTTTTCAAGTGTTAACTTTTGATTAATTGGGAACTAAGTATGAGACAAAATCTAGTTTTCAACCCTGGATAAAATGATTTAAATTTCCATCCAGTTTTAGTATTAAATATTTCTTTCTGTTTAAGAAGATAATTATATAACTATAGATGCCCCTCACTACTATAAGGTGAAGATGAGGAGAAATATCCATACATGGGTTAGGTGGAGAGGAATTGAATACTGAGATATGTGAGGACTCCATCTAAATTTTGGAAAATATTTTCAAGCCTGATTCATGGCTGTGTCTTGAGCAGTAGGAAACCTTCCTCGAAGAGAAAATTTACATCCCTATCCAGGCTCTGCTTGATTTCTCAGCATGAAACTAGAACATTGAATTAATGAATAGCGCAGTGGATTATTTCATTTAATCACAAGCATGGGTCTTGTTGTTGCTTCTTCTAATTGTTTCACTTCTTAGAAAGGTGGATTTTCCCCTATTTTCATCTCACATTTGCTTTCATGCCACCTGCTCTCACAGGGCATGGGTGCTGTTTTGTGTTATATTAGAGCAACCACATGTACTTGTATTACTAATTCAATAATAATAGAAAGAATGGAGAAATGAGTAGGAAGAAGGAGAAGTTGAATTTTGAAAGAAGCATGATTCAAGAAACTGTTGAGTTTAATCTACTGCAGAAGCCTTTATATATAACGAAAAACCAAAAATTTAGATTTAAAATTCTAAAATAGTTTGTACTTTTATTGTTCTCTTTATTATAACTTAGCTCTCTAGATGGTTTCTCTTCCTGTATCCCAGGGGGGAGGAAAATATATACAGATTGATGAAGAGAAAAGACTACAGTTATATAAAAATGATGATTATTGATGTAGGAAAATTGCAAAGAAACAACAAAAAATTCCTTGAACTCATGAGCAATTATTGAAAGTTCATACAAATAAGCATTAAATGGCTCATCTACACAGGTCCATTGTTTTTCCATATAACATGAATAAGCAATTGGATTCTGAAGTTAAAAATCACAATATTATTAAAATTAGTACCCAAAAATAAATACTGAAGCATAGATTTGGCAAAATAAGTATGGAATCTGTTTTATGGACACTACAGAATTTTGAAGAAAAGCTCAAAGTCATAAATAGATATTCCACGTTCATGAATAGAAAGGTTAATACTGTCAAAATGTTAAACTTTGATCATCTGTAGATTCACTGTGATCACAGACAAACCCTGGGAAGTGGGTGAATCTCATCATAATCAGTCAAAAAGTTTATTTGGCGAGAAAGAAGGTTTATAACAGTCAATGCAACATTGAAAGGGAAGACCAAAGTCAAAGGACCGACCTTCTGCTATTTTTTTTCAAATCTTTATTGGTATATTATGTATACTCCTCATAGTCACTTTCATCATTGAGCATTTGTACCAGTATACAATATGACACAATTTGATTCTCATTTTTTCCCATTCCCTTACCCACTCCATAAACTCCTGCCCCATATATACATAGGCTTTTCCTTTTTTTTTTTTACCATCACATTAGTTTCCACTACTTACTTTCCCCTACACCCCATTTCCTTTTAAATATTTTCTCTTACATAACATCAACTATAAATACTAGAAGTCATTTATATCTGAACTTTCTCATACCAGAGAAAAGATATTATATTAATACATCTGTGACCTATTTATTTCACTTATAAAGATATTCTGAAGGTACATCCATTTGAGCATGAATGACTCAATCTTATGATTTTTAATGCCAGAGTTATACACCATTGTATAAAAGAACTACATCTTTTTTATCCAGTCTCCAGTTGATGGACATTTTAGTTGTTTCCAAGATCTAGCTATCACAAACTGAGCTGCTATAAACATGGTGCACATATGTTTCTGTGATATGAATCTTTCAATTCTTTTGTGTATATACCTAGCAGAGGAATAGCAGAGTCAAATGGAACCTCTAAACCTAGTTTTTTGAGGACTCTCCACACTGATTTTCACAATGGTTGTAAGAAACTACACTCCCACCAACAGTGGAGAAGGGTTCCTTTTTCTCTGCAGCCTCACCAACATTTGTTATTGGCTAATTCTGAAGTAGCAACCATTCTTTGTGAAGTGAGATGAAATACGACCTTCCACTTTTTAAGACTTACTATAAAGACATACTAATCAAGAAAGCGTGCTTTTATTGAAAGATTAGACAATAAGTCAATAAAAAATTATCCTAGGAAGATGAACACCTCTTCGATACTTTGATCCTAATAAGGGACCAAGTTCCCTCTACACAGGGTTCTGGAACTACTGGATCAGAGCCCTATGTGGAAAACTGAATCCTGACAGACTTTAACCGTTTTACAAAAATCAACTGAAAATGGATCATTGGGGCCGGGAATTTAGCTCAGTGGTTCCGGGGCTTGTCTTGCAAGCACAAGGCCCTGGGTTCAATCCGGGTAACCATATACCATAATGGGTGTGGAGATTCACGCCCTGCAGCAATCAGTACCACACACCACAGTGCCGGGTGTGGTGGCTCATGCCTGTAATCCCAGCACTCAGGAGGCAGAGGCAGGAGGATTGCTGTGATGTGAGTTGGAGGCTGAGCTCAGGGCCAGCCTGAACCACAAAGTGAGACCCTGTCTCAAAAAAAAAAAAGAAAGAAAGAAAAAGAAAATGGGTCATTGATGTGACAATAAAATACAAAATGTAACAAAGGAGAACATCCAGATAATCTGTGGTTGATGGTATAATATTAAATGCTCATTCCATGATAAAGATAATTGACAATGTGTACTCCACTAAAATTAAAATTTAATGCTCGGATAAGACATTGAGAAATGAGAGAGAAATAAGAGAATAAGAAAATAAATCACAGACTGGAAAAATACATGGCAAAAGATGCATCAAATGAAAGGTTTACCTTATTGTAGAAGATCCAGAAACAACTCCAGACACACTAAGCTCCCTCATCTTTGACAAAGGAGAGAAATACTCTCAGTGGAGGAAAGATAGCCCCTTTAACAAATGGTACTGAAAACTAGGCTTTAACATGCCAAAAACTAAAGCTAGACCTATCTCTTTCACCTTGTACTAAAATAAAATCAAAGTGGATTAGGGACCTAAATATTAAAACAAACACGCTAAATTTGCTACAAAACAGGTTAGGTAAAACTCTTGAAGACACTGGCTTAGGGAAAGATTTCATGAACAAATCTTCTATAGCACGAGCACTGGTAGAAGAAATCAACAAGTAGAATCTCATCCTATTGAGAGACTTCCTCACCGCAAAAGAAAACACCAGCAGACCAAAAAGGCAACCAACAATATGGGAAAGAATCTTTATCAGCATTTCCCAGACATAAGATTATTTCTAGAATATATAAAGAGCTTAAAAAATATAAACTGACTATTAAATCCAGCAATTTGAAACTGAATACCATGTTTAGAAAATGAACAAAAGACTGGAAAAATCATCTGGATAATAATAGAAAAATATACTCTACATATATTACTAGGAAATTATAAATTAAAACAAGGAGATACCAACATGTACCTATTAGAATAACCAAGAGCTAAACGGCAGTTTCTGAATAAAAGACACTAGGTGTATCTTTCAAATACACAAAATCTGGCAACCATATTTATAGCACTTTTAGTTTTAAATGTCAAAACATGGAAGCAATGGGATGTACCTTGACAGGTGAATGGTTATACTAATTATTGTGCATTAATAAAGTGGAATGTTTTCTAAATAAAAATAGATGAGAAACCAAGTCATAAAAGATAGGAGAGTCCTCAAATGCACATTACTAGGTGAAAACTCCAATCGGAAAAAGGCACTCACTACGTGATTCCCACTGTAGAATGTTCGGAGAAAAGAAAAACTATGGAGACAGAAAAAAGATGAGGAGTTAGGGCAAGAGACAGATGATGATGCAGAAGATAAGATCTGTAAAACAGTGAAACTGATCCATATGACACTATGAAGTAGAAGATATATATCTTTATATATTTGTTCAAACCCACAGAATATAAAACTCAAACAATGAATGATAATGTAAGCTCCAGATTTTGGGGTAAAAAATAATGTATAATATATTTTAATGATTTTAAACAATTTAAAATTTTGGTGAGAGATCCTGATGAAGGAAAGCCTATGGATACAAAGCAATAGGAGTATATAGCAATTGCCTTAGTTGCATTCTCATCACTGGGACTCAACACCCACAACCTATAACATGAAGGAAGCAAGGTTGATTGGACTCACACTTTGCAGAGGATTCAGACCATAACTAGTTGGTTCTATAGCAGGACAGCCGGCAGAGAAAAATATGGTGCATGGTGTGCAGCAGGCAGGAAGCAGAATCCAGAATTCCTCTAAAAATCTACTTTAAAAAACTACTATGACTTCAGGAACAAACAGACAAATCCACAGTCACAGTCAGAGATTTCAAATTCCTTTCTCACTAATTTATATCAATATTAAATAGAATAAGTAGTCAGCAAATAAAGAAATGAATAGATCAACACCAATCAGCTTGATCTAAATGACACTCCACCCAGATATAGTAGATACACATTATTCAAGTGAATACATTTTTCAAAGTGAAGCATATTCTAAGCCATAAAATAATCAAATACATTTAAAAGATGTCAGGAAATATGAAATATAGCTCTAGCCATATTGGAATAAAATTGAAATTGAGAACAAAAAGATCTCTAAACATCTCTAAACACAAGGAAAGTAAATTTATATTTCTAAATAATTAAAAGAACAAAGAATTTATCAAAATGGAAACTACAAAATGTTTGAAACTGACTAAACTGAATATAAATACAGCACATCAAATATAGTTGTATATATTAGCAATTAGCCATGAGAAAATAAAATTAAAGCAATAGTACAAGTAGCATTACATACATGACATTCTTAATAATAAATCTGATATAAGATATGCAAGCATGTACACTAAAAGTTTAAAAAGAAGCATTACTTAGGGAAATTACTAAAACGATAAATTGGAGAAGAGATATAGAGTGTTCCCAGATCAAGAGATTCAATATTTCTAAGGTATCATTTTCCCCAAGTTTATATATCAAATACCATATTAGCCAGAATCTTTCCAGGCTTCCTTAGAAACTGAGCCATTGATTCTAAAATAAGTATGGAAATGAAAAGAAACTAGACTATCTAAAGCAACACTGTAAAAGAACAAACCTGAAGGAATTACATTTTCTGAATTTAATGTAATACAACATTGGCATATTAATAGGAACAACCTGAAAAATTCAAAGACAGATCTGCATATATTTATTCAATTAATTCTAAATAAGATGCAAACTTAGTCAAGAGTTAAAGCATTTTCTATACTAGGTGTTGAGATAATTAAAGTCCATATACAAAATTATAAATTTGATTTATATCATGTATAAAAATTAAAAATTAATCATAAATCTATATGTAAATCTTACCACTTTTAAATTTATAGAAAAATCTTGATGATGTTGGGGTAGCCAAATAATTTTTAAAATACCATGCCAAAAGCACAATTCATAAACATTTATGAATTGGAATTTGTAAAAAACTTTCTCCCTTCAGATACATCATTAAAAGAATGAAAGTAAAAGAAGCTTGAGAAGATACTTGAATGTCACATAGACAATAAAGGCCTTGTTGCCAGATAAGGTGAAGATTTTTCAAAATCCAACAATAAAAAGCAATCTGAAAAGAATGAACATTTTTACCACAAAAGATATCTGGATTATAAATAAATGCATTTAAATAAACTCAATCTCAGCAGTCAATAGAAAAATGTACAGTGAGATATCCTTACAAAAAATTTGCAAGCATTTACAAGTTAATACACCAAATACACCTTCCCCAGTGTTGGGGGGCTATTTGATATTAGAAACTCCATAGACTGTTGATGGAAATGCAAAATAACACAAACAATTTGGACAAAAGTATTTCTAGTTTTTTTTTTTTTAAGTTAAAGATTTGGGGCTCAGGATTTAGCTCAGTGGTTCTAGCACCTGTCTTGTAAGCGCAAGGGTCCAGGTTCGATGCCCCAGTAACCCCATACAATAGTGGGCATGGAGACTCATGCCAGCAGCAATCAGTACCACATACCACAGTGCCAGGCATGATGGCTCACTTCTGTAATCCCAGCACTGGGGAGGCAGAGGCAGGAGGATTGCTGTGATGTGAGTTGGAGGCTGAGCTCAGGGCCAGCCTGAACTACAAAGTGAGACCCTGTCTCAAAAAAAAAAAAAAAAAAGTAAAAGATTTACCCAATATGTAAGGTTACTGTACTATTTTTGGGGTATTTATCCAAGAGAAATAAAATAAGATGTCCATACAAAGATTTGTTTATGAATATTCACACCAATTTGATATGTAGTAGACAAAATATGGATGCAACTCAAAAGTTCAACAAGGTTTAGATAGCAAAGTGTGATAACACCACAATATATTATTATGAAACAAAACAGAGCACACAGAGTATCATTCCACATAAGAGAAATAATTAAAGATGTAATAAAATTAAGATAATTGTTTTCTGGACATGTGGAGTTAAGCAAATAAAAAAAAGGAAAACATCACAAAAAGGCAGAAGCAAACTTTTAGGTGTGACAATTATCTGTATGCATACAGTTATGATGGCTTAGGTATGTACATATTTCTCTCAATGTATCAAATTGTACATTTTAAGTGCCATAGATTTTCCTCCAGCTCTGGGCAATTTTATTCTAACTCTGAGACTATTTTAAGTGGGGGAAAAAAGGAAGGAAGGAGCAAAGGAAAGGAGGAGAAAGGAAGAAAAAAGGGAGTGAGAAGAAAGGAAAGAAGAAATTAAAAATGATGATAAATGTATGAGTACTTAGCCTCATGACAGACTTGAAATATTTTTTCCTCGGTAAATTCAGAGTCTAAATAAGTATCTTGCAATGAGGATGAATTAAAATATCACATTTGTAATGATGAGACAAAAGAACAAAAACCATAGCACATTATAACATTTCTTTTAATAATCTTTAATAATGATGTTTTAAAGCTTTATATAATATTTGGAGAGAGAGTAGATGGAGGTTGAGGAGAAAATAGAACTTCATTAATCACTGCACTTGTCTCTCCTTTCTATTTTCAAACCACTGTAAAGATTAACAGATCGGATTTGCCACTTTTATTATTCATCAAACCTAAGAAAGCACCCGAGAGGTACAGTTTTTCCTTCAACTCCAATATCATACTTTAGGCTAATTTAACATTATAAATAAAGAAAGTACAGCTGGGTGATTGGGGAACAATGAATAAATTTAGGCAGTACTTGGAATGAAGTGAAATCAGACCAACGATGTTTTACTACACAGACGTCTCTTGCTCCATGTGCAAATGCTCAAATAAAATTAGATTCAGAATCTTTAACTAATTTGATTAATTAAGAAGGAAGTTAAGTTACTAAGTAAAAGGCATTTTGAGGTCCCAATATACAAGTGTCAGAGGACTGCGGCTACCTAGTAAACACCAACCAGAGCGAAATTATCTTAGGATCGATTCCTAGTGCTCTATGGAGCTTGCTGTGCTAAGTTCCTGTTTCTTCCAGCACTGCATTAAAGTACATCATCAATCCAATGGAATATCCTTGCCCTATTGAAGATCATCACTTTTCTGTTTTTCTTGTCTCTTGAAACCTCAGTTAAAAACCAGTACATGCACAGTGAAAATTAGTAGGGAGAATTTGTTTCTGGTTATTTTGATAATAATAGGTACTCTTGAAGAAAAAAGAAGGAAAGAAAGAAAGAAAGAAAGAAAGAAAGAAAGAAAGAAAGAAAGAAAGAAAGAAAGAAAAAATATCCACAGTGCTATAGGACACAGTGAGAAACTTCACACCTTTATATCAATAAAGAAGCAAGAAGAGAAAGGACTCTCTAGACCAGGTTCAGGCCGCAAACCCAGCAGGAAACTGGAGATGGTGGCTGGCCCCTTTCCAAGCACTGGCCTTTCAGATTCCTCTCATCTCAAACTGTGGCATTCATCCAGCTCCTCCTGGAGAAGAAACTGGTAATCTTCTTTCACTTGTTTATTTTTAAGTGCCTTAAGGATACAGAGAACACATGCAAATGGTCTAATTCCTATTGAGACTCAAATACCATTTCCATAGTTTATTAAGCATGACAGGATCACACAGGTTTTATTTTTACTCAGTTGAAGAAAGATTTCAATTTACTTTGTCTCTTCCTCTCTCTGCGTGTTTCTGTGTCTCACTCTGTCTCTCTCTCTCTCACATACTTTCTTTGTAATGTATAGATGTTCCTTTTGTTCATTTTCAGAGCAATGAAATAGTAAAAATATGAGTCACAGCCAACTTAGAGACTTAAGCACGGCAGAGGTAATGAAATAATTATAAGAACAATCCATTTTAAATGGGATTCCCCATGTCCTTTGCTATCCTTTATAGAATGGAAAGTCTGGGCAATGCATTTAAATTAACATAACATGTAAAGTTTGAATAAGTATTAAGCCAACTCAAGCAATTGTACACAAACTTCGTTTAAGGCTGACATCTCAGTGTAATATTTATGACTTGACTCTACTAGGATGAACTGCAGCCAGAGACACTGAGCAGATGATCTATGCCTACCAGGCCATGAAGCCATCCACAGAAAGGTAAGTGACCACAAACCCACCTCTGCAACCTCTAGAGAAGCTCTCCATCTTCTTATATGAGTACTTGTCTCACATGTGCATTTCAGTTTAACTTTCTGATATATCAAGCCATAGTTTGCTTTAATTTTCTCTCCCCCACAATATAGAAGATAATTGTCCACCATTTTTTCTCTGCAGGTTGAATATCTCTTTATCCAAAAGGCTTTGGACCCAAAGTATTTTGAATTGCAGATGTTTGGGGGGTGGGAATATTTGTATATAGGTAAAGACATACTTTAGGGATGGAACCAAAGTATAAACACTATATTAATTTATGCTTTGTTTTTACTTTCTACATACAGCACAAGGGAGTTCGTTACAGTATTTTTACTGAGCCTTTCATTTGATGGTTACATAAGGTCTGGTGTAGAAATTTCCATTTGGGACTATTTAGCACTAGAAACGTTTTAGACTTTGGAGCACTGCAGATTTTGGACTTGTAAAGCAGGCATGGTCAACTAAGCTCTTCAAGATGCTAAAGCTTATGTTGACTGTAAGCTTCAGTTTTCCCACATGAAGTAATCAAAGCAGCGCTTCCTGAGGCTTGGTACTCCTGGTATAATAGTCTCTTTCTGCAATCTCCCAGGGGAAAGTATCTTACAAGGTCATCACAAGCATGATCACAATATGATGTTGCTTATGAGAAAGTTAAGTTTCAGAAGTTCTTTCTCCTTTTCTTTTAGTTCCCTTTGGTAATGAAGATAATTCATTACCATCTGCTCAAGAAATTCAGAGGTTATAAAATTTAGATCCCTTTGCCAGAACCTTATGGAGGGGGAAGGCAAGAACCCATTCAACTGCCTTGGTCTTCTCTCATCTGGACAATAATTTATCATAATTTCTGGTGATACATTTCTTCTTACCCTATAGAGAAACACTTTCCTGTCCTTGGGCCATTGGTTCTGGTGTTTGGAGGCTCAGCTGTGTAACTGAGTCAGATTGCATGGAGGACCAGATATTTTCCACTTAGGGAACTTGAAAGTAGAAGATGGAACTTTTAGAGAAAGTCTGGTGAGAGTACTGCATCCCAGAGATGCTCTTCTGCTGAAGAAAATCTGGAACACTGTACAGTCGAGATGGAGAACACTTCACACTCTATGATGGAAGAGAAAGAAAATGAGGCTCTGAGCCTTCCACATTCTAACTTGGAGGTCACACTCACCTCTCCACATAGAGAAGTTTGCTTTCTAACAGTAAACAAGATACTGCTCTCTGGGACAGCACCCTGCCACAAAACACAATAGAAAACACTGCACTCTAGAACCAGAGAGAGCTAAATTCAAATTGACTCTACTTGTGTCAAATTCTATCTCCAATATAGTGCCCCTGAATCAGTCTCTCTCTTCTCCTCTACAACACTGGTAGAACAGTAACTTAGAAAGTAGTTATGAGGAGAAAATGAGTGAATATGCATACAGATTTCTTGCATAGTGCCTGCCATGTCAGCAGGCACTCAGTGAAGGTGACTTCTCCACCTTTTGGTCAAGGCAGTTTTTACTCCCACCCACCTTTTTTTAAACACTAAGTTTCCTGCTTCAATTGTAACACACAGGCTGTCTGAACCTAAAATGATGCCGCAGTATAATCTCTCTGTCATTATTCCCCTTCCCAGAATTCTTCATTTTCTCAGGGTGCATAACCATAGCAGAGGTCTGATGGACGTTAGGACACTCTCTCAAGGAGAGATTAAACAGCACATTCATTGTGGCAGCTGGAAACTGCATCGCTGCCCTTCCAAGAGGGAGAGATTTATGGCTGTACTTAATGAATGCTAATAGTTTTCTTATCAGTGGGTAGCAATACAAACATTTTTGTGTATGGTAAGGTTAAAGTAAACCTTTGGAGTAGCCTTCAGAAACTTGAAAGCTAATGATTAGTTCTTGACAAGGCTGGCTAATAACAGGAGCTCTTGGAAGGCTATATAGGTCTGGCTTAGCCAGAATACATTATTCTTCAGTGTGTTACGATTTTACATCTGTCCTCTTAGAACTGGGCTGTCAGGAAAATGCAAGCAGCTTTTGTGTTTTCCTTAAACCTCTCAGCAGTTTGTACACTTTAACCAATGTGATCTGGTTTTTGGGTAAAGAAAGTAAAAAAGTTTCCCTCATCAATTAGAAAAACAATAATGTTCATGTCACATGAATTTTCTTTGCAAGGAGAGTCAGAGTCAACAAATATTTATGGGACCTACTAGTTATGGGAAAGTGTTGTTAGAGTCACATATGCATGACAGGTAATCCTAAAGTCTCCCTGTAAAGCTTGACTTCTGAGAAACAGAAAGTTGGAAAGGAGCCCCAAGTTCTCCAAGGTCACCTCTGCAAACCTTCATTTGACTCTCACTCTAAAGTATTCGGGCTAACAGCTCCGTGGTGCACTTCACGGGCACTCAGCCCACCCCTCTTAGCCATTCATCAGAAAGGTTTGGGCAAAAGATCCCGGAGCTCAGATCTAAGCACCTCCAGGGTGTGACCATTCCTAAGATGAAAGAGTATGTGACTAAAAGCTAACAATCGATATTCTCATATTGACAAACAATGGACATATCAATCAATATATACAAATTATACACTGGTGATTTTAAATAATGTTCACCAATGTGTTGTTATAGTAATAGCAGCTCCACACACACAAAAAAAAACCCCAATTATATTTAATAGTTAGCCTTAGTTGAGCTCAGTCTTTCAGACATCTCCTGCAGTGGTTATGATTCTAACCATGAAAGTCAGATATTTCATGTCAGAAAGCCCATTACCCCCAAAATCACCCTGAGTCTAATTTGCTGCAAATGTGACAGCTTTTTCTTCTCTCATTCAGAAATGAAATTGATAGGTAAAATAATAGGTAAATATATACTAGTGTACAAATTGTAGCTTTGGTTTCGGATGCCTTTTCATCTCTAGGAGTGATTTAACATCTAGAGGGTTGCTGACTACCTCTGAATGTAATCTATTTGTGTTTCACAGTAGAGCGATGGTATCTGTTTTCAGAGGCTGTATTTGGAAATAACACTGGTCAAATTTTAGTGTATAGTCTATAAAGCCTCTGCCAATGTTACACAATTAAAAAGATTTTTTTTTTAGTAAAGGGAAAAATGAATGAACAAATAATGATGTCTGATTTCTATTATACTAAAGTGAGTCATATCAAGAAACTGAAGCTTCCCCAGAAGATCAAATGGCATGTGTATTCTCTGCCTAGTGCTTCCTGTTACTTATATCAGCATTCCCCACACTGGAGGTGAGACTTAGGAAAGAGCCCACAGAGGCTCCCAGTGCTTTCTGTATCCGGTTGGAGTCAATATAATGATCTTATGGAGAAAAAGTCCCTTGGAGTAGAAAGACATTCTGCTTCTTCTCTACCTCCTCTGAAAGGGGCTGTAACTGCTGAGTGCATGAAAACAAAATAAATCTTATACTCAGAATGATTAAAATCAGTGTGATGGAGGCCTAAATATTAGTTAAGTCTGGTTTATGCAGAAAACAAGGGCTTTCCAGAAAAAAAAATTCTGACTTATCTTGGCTAGCATAGTCCCCAAATGTACAGATTATTCAACAAAAAAGCTTCAGACAAAATAAATTGAACAGAGTTTGGTGGAAGAAAGAACCATTCATTTGACCTATAGCACTCAAATCCAGAAAGGCTTTCAGAGATCTACCTACCTCAGCAGTGAATGGGAAGGAAAGGAAATAGCAGCTGATTGGCCGAAGTGGGGTGTTTGGTTTTATTTGGATATGGTCTGATGGGAATCCCGAGTTATATAACCAATTGGTTGGCTGGTGTAGGCTCTTTTTATTCTGAATCATTTACAAGAAATGAAAAGCCTGGAACTCAGGTTTCAGTTTGCTTATGGAAGGGCGCTGGTACAGAGACATCCTCAGGCTAATGACTTCTTTCTTACTTGCTTTAACATTAAAATAGCAGAAATACCAGAGTCATCCTGAATTGTGGCATAATCTAAAAACAGATAACATACACACAGCTCCTGGCTCAGTGCAGGTCTGTAATTAAGCATCATGGGAAAGGTTGCTGCTCTCTACTTCTTGCTTGTTGTTATTAAGATGAGAATGAGTAACTACCTTAGCACATTCAGGTACTAACCAACCAGCACCTGGCTAGTAAAGGGGCTTTCATGATCCATCTCTGGGGAGGGAGTTAAATGGGTTCTAACCTAGCCCAGAAGACAAACCAACCCAGAGGCATGCTCTGGATGGGTCAATTGAAGAGCTGAGATTTTTTGATGAGGTCAAAACATACTGGAACGATTCATCCTTTGCACCTCCAAGGACTTTGGCTATAAACTCAGCAACCTTCAGGTGATAAGAATATTTCAAAGCTCCTTAGTTATTGCAGAGGTAAATAAGCACTCTAAGGAGCTGCAGAACTTCCGATTTAACTCATTCTAGTTTTTCTGGCACACACACACATACAATGTGAGTAGTGTTTCATGACCACATGCAAAGCTCACCAGTATCTATTTCCATAGTAGTGCATGAATCCACAGACAAAGGCTATCTTCAGGAATTCAGTAACTGTCAGTAGCTATCTCCAATTGACTTTGCCACTGGCGGTACTTCCTTCATTATCTCTGTGCTGCTGTTGGAGATGGTTTGAGATCATATGACCAGTGATGCTTTAAGAATGTAACCTGCATTGCAAACCAACATACTTAGGAAAAAATGAGCTGGTTCTCATAGATGGTAGTCAAGCTTTACATTAGGAAAAGTTTGTGTTCTGAAAATCTTCCTGCTCTCTTTAAATGATGTGAAGTCGTTAAATCTTGAACTCAGCTCTATTCAGTCTTCTCTATCTTAATGAGTCAAGCAATGTATTATTCTTGGAGGTGGAGTCATTTTGGAAGTAGAGGGATATTATCCTTGTATGTGTCAAAGTCTGTCAAATATCACATCACAGTCTCTGGGAATGAGAACGGCAGTGACACATAAATTCAAGACAAATATAGAAACTTGATAATAAAGCCTTTTGAGTTATAAAATCTCTTGCCTTCCTAATCTTCCAGAATTTGAAGTGTGGAAGGCACAGGTACCATGAACATGATGATGAAAATACACTTTCCTTGTTGTGAGAGAAACTTTTATTTCACTACACCTCTCAGTCCTGCCCTTATCTCCCCTTCTCTTCTATTTAAACCCTCAGGAAACAAATCAGGGTCAGCAGAATGTGCAAGGGCTCCATTACCCTATTTGCTAAAACTGGTAAAGTGGAAACTGTGTCCAGATCAGAATCTACAGCCTAGATTCCCCCTCTCCTTCTCGAGCTGCTTCTGATCTGTCCAGCAGCACTCACATGCACTCCTCTGAAGAGGGCAACACCTCTAGGCTGCCAAAAGCAGATAAACCCCTGTTGTTTTACACAAGCTGGGTGGGGGAGCGGGTGTAAACTTTTCTCTGCACAAAGGCAGCCTGATAATAACAGATTGCCTTGTCAACCACAAGAGATACTTAGTTATTAATGGGAATAATAACAGATTATATCAGCTTTGCACACTATAATCAAAAGGAAGATCAGAGGGAGCTAATATTACAAACAGTTAACAATAAAAACTTGCTAATGAGATAAAAGCAGCTTTCGTTTACCCCTTCCCAAATGTATCAGTGGAATAACTATTGATAATGAATAATGTTCTCTAAACTTGCACAATATTTTTAATACTTAAAGTCCAGCCACACAAATGAAGCCTTTTTCTAACATTAAAAAAGTACTTAGGAAGAAAAGAAAAAGAAAACCCCCTGTAAGGCATTGTATGGATGCTACAGGGATCTATGATCAGAAGCATCTATAGCTGGCTCAAGCTGACTTCCGCTGCCTTGGGCTATTAGGGCAAAGTCTGAAGCTAAGAGCCTATGTAGTGTTGTAACTGAGGCAGAACACAGAAGCTGACGCACTTCTCCCTGACTTGTCTTTTGGAGAATATTATAGTCACAGAGGAGTACATTTCATATGTGCCTGATCTTCCTCACCATTAAATGAGCTCCCTGCTTCTTGGAAGCACTTTCCCACAATAATGTGTCTCCAAAGCTATTCTCCTGAGTCAGATGAATGTTTCTATACCCTCACCTACTATGAGAAAATGACAGAAGGATAATCAAAAAGTCTTGAATGGAAGCTTCATATTGAAGTTGTTATATCGGTATCATTTCCTGATAAAATGTAATAGTTGATATTATTTTATATATATAGTTGTGATACCTCCTAAACCTAACTTCATAATAAAAATATAAAAATAAGTGAGGCTAAGATGTCCACATAGATGGAAAACACCTAAATGAGGATGTACAAGAATGACAGAACTGAAGCCTGAGGGGTGAAAGTCAAAAGCTGTACATTTAGCTCATTGGATTATTTGATGAATTTTAAAATATCAACAAAAATTTTTCAAAAGGCTTTTTTTTATTAAGGGAAAATAGTTCTGGGCTTTCCTTTATCAAAGGGTATAGATAAATTCAAATATTTTCTTTTATAAGCTGTAAAACATGTAAAGTCTCTCTCTGTACAGTTAGATGCATCACAGTGGCCCCTGCCCCATAGACAAATGTAGCTATATATTTATTTGCGAACCAAATACAGAACAATCTAAGTGCCAAAAGAAATAATTATTGCAACAAATCATAATATATTGCATAAAATATAAATATATGAGGCCACACTGATTGAAATCAATCACTCAATTAATCTATTAGCCAATAAAGCAATAAATGGAGGAAGGAAATGTCAACTCTACAGTTGTAGCCTGGGCCTCAGCTACAGGGTTGTGTGCTCAGAAGTGAGGTCCCTAGAATCTGACTAGACCAACTCAGCACTGGAGCCCACTTGCTGTTAGGAGACATGGCCAGGTCAGAGGTGGGTCCCAGTATCCTGCCCGGTCAGGGTAGATCCCACCCACTTCTCTCCTTCTCGCTGTCTCATCCTCGCTGGGACAAGAGCACAGCTTCCTCTACTGCATGCTGAGTCTGTCAGGGGACTGGCAACCATGGACTATAATGGAGCCAAAACAAACTTCTCTCTCTTAAGTGATAAGGGCTATTTTATCTCAGCAACAGAAAAATGACTAAGACAATGGTAAAATTTCACAGTAAAACCTCACCTGATATCTCTTAATGAATGCAAATTCTTATTAATATCAGAATGGGAAATCTGGCAGACATCATCTTAAACTGGTGTAAGTAAGATTTAGCAGATCTGGTACTGAGACATCGTCCTTCATCTTCTAATGTGTTTTCAGAAGAGCACAGCATCACAGTTGTGTTATTCCTGCAAAGGATGACTGACCTGAATCTAATTCTGAGGAAATACACTACCATGAAGGCTACTCTCTTGTAAGCAACCTGCTTATATTACTCAAAAAACCTCAAATTTAGAGAAAATGAACAAAAAACTGAAGCTCTTTTCCAGATGGAAAATTGTCACGGAAAGTTGACAGCTAAACACTACAGAGGATTTTGAACAAAAGCACCAGCACTTTAAGGGCATTTGGGGATCAAACGGTGAGTCTTTTAATTAAAGTCAGTATTAGTTTTCACATTAATTTCTGATTCCGATAGCTGTACTACTCTTTTCTAGGAGTGTGTCCTGTTCACAGGGTATGCGCACCAATACTAAAGGGTACTGAGAGCTCTTGCCTGCAGTTTACTTCCAAGTGGTCACAAAATAGTAATATGCATAAATAAGTAGACTGATAAGATAAATATGGTATGTTTTTCACATTGACATTTCTGGTTATGATGTATTGAATTTTCTCCCTTCCAAAAATTCATATGCTGAATTAATGATGCACAGTATCTATGACTACAGGGCTCCCCACAGCCTTATCTGTGGGTGATTCCTTCTAAGTCCCTACAGCGAATGCCTAAAACTGCAGAGACTATCAAAACATACCTGTGCTGGTTTTATTTATATGTGCATACTTTTGATAAAACTTAATTTGTAAATTGAACACAGTAAGAGACTAATGACCATATTAATACTAAAATAGAACAATTATAACTGTAATTATAATACAACTGTGTGAACCTGGTATCTATTTCTCTCAAAATATCTTACTGTGTTCTTAGAGTTTCACTTAAAGGAAGTAGCGTAAGGCTTCTGTTTGGCACATATGAATGGCCAGCATCACTGCTCTTGGGCTTCTAAGTTTTTAATAAGTAAAATAAGGGTCATCTGAACACAAACACTGCTATGCTTTGGTTGATTTGATAACTGAGGGAGCTTCTAAGTGACCGCTGGGCAGCTGTGTGTATAGTGTAGATACACTGAATGAAATGAGTCAGCCATGTCCTGGACAGGTCAGAGAAGGAAGATTTCATCACTCCATCCAGCAATTTTAAACTGATGAGTTGTTTATTTCTGGAACTTTCCATTTAGTATTTTTGGATGGCAGGTAACTGAAACTGTGGAAATTGATATTGTGAATAAAGGTTGCTATATATGTAGACATGCAACTTTTAAAGAAGAAATGAAGATTAAATAAGACTGTATATAGGTGAATACCAATTCAAACTGATCAATGTTCTTATAAAAAGCAGTTATTTGAACATATCAAAGAACAGGAATCTCAAAGGAAAAACCTTGGGAGGAAGTCAAGAGAGTGGTACTCTGCAGGTCACAGGGAAAAAACATGGGAAAACAAACGTGTTAACACTTTATTCTGGGACTTCTCACCTCTACACTTGAAAGGAAACAAGTATTTCTGTTTTTCACTTCATGAATTCTGTAGTATCCTGTTATGAGCATTAGCAAATTAATACACACCTATATAAATAAAATATATAGTTCTTTTCTTTACATATATATTTACTTACTTTTTGAAGCATGATATCCAAATAGTTAAGATGCGAAGATCTTAAAATATACAGTTTTATGAGTTTTAATATGTATGGACTTTTTAACACAAGACCACATGTAATAAGCTTTCACATACCTTACTTTTTTATTTAACAATATATCTTAGATATTGTTTCATATTGAATTCATCTATTTTTCAATTATTATTAATATTACTTTTGATTATCATACTCATAATTGCATACTATAAATACTTCAGTATATATACAATTATATATTTATATCTTTATAATTGTGGTAACACATTTCAAATTTATTCTTAATTAGCTTGAATATACAATACAGTATTATTGTCTAAAGTCACTCTGCTGTTCAATAGAACATAAAATTTATTGTTTTTGTCTATCAGAAATATTGTACTCTAATCAATAACTTGATTTTCCCTTTCTCTTTCTTCCTACCCCGAGTTCTTGGTAATTATCCTTACACTATATCTTTCTTTCTTTCTCTCTTTCTCTTTCTTTCTTTCTTTCTCTCTCTCTCTCTCTCTCTCTCTCTCTCTCTCTCTTTCTTTCTTTCTTTCTTTCTTTCTTTCTTTCTTTCTTTCTTTCCTTCCTTCTTTCTCCTCTTTATTTTTTCCAGTACTAGAAACTGAACTCAAGATCTCATGCTTGCAAGGCAGGCACAGTGCCATTAAGCTGAATCCCCATCTATTCTACTTTTTCTTATGAGCTAAGCTTTTTTAAAATTCCACATATAATTTGAGATTATATCACACTGGATTTTCTGTATCTGTCAAAAATCATTTAACATGATATTCTTCATGTGATTCATTCATGTTATCCCAAGTAGTAAATTTCCCCTCTTTATAAAAATGAAACACACACACACACACACACACACACACACACACACACACACACACACACAAAATTACATTTTCTTTACTCATTAACCAATCAGAGTGGACACTTATGTTGAATGTATATCTTGGGTAGTATGTTTAAATGTGATTAAACCTATAAAGAATGTGAGACTACGGAAATATCTTCAACACAAATTTTCATTTCTTTTGATGTATAGTAATAGTGGGATTGCTAGATCATATGATAGAAAAAAAATTGCCAAAGTTACTCACAGAATGATGGAACATATTTGCAAACCATGTATCTGTTATGAAGTTTGGCAAAATATACAAGGACCTCAAGCAACTTAATAGAAAATAAACAAAAACATATAATCCAACTGTTAAGGTTTGTTTTTAGATGTCCTTCAAAGTCAGAAGTGGGGCTTTTTCAAAGGAGCTAGATCTATGGTGTGTGCTACTAGAGTTAAGGATGTGAAGCTGGGGTTGATTTTATGGTGTGAGGCTAGGATTAAGGTCTGAGTGGTACCTGTCCTAACCTGCATAAGATTTAAAGGACAAAAAGAGCTGCTGTGGAGTTGCTTGTTGCTCGTCACTTGTAGCTTGCTGCTTGCTGACTTCTGCCTTCTGCGACCATGAACTATTTCTCCTCTGCAAAGTCCTTTTGCTACAGCACCCTGCGTCAGAGCAGGGCCAACTATGGACTGAAACCTCCACAGATTGTGAACCAAATAAAGACTTCCTCCTTTAACTCTGGTTGTCAGGCATTTTGGCTTAGCAATCAGAAAAAATAACTAAAATATTAATAGACAAGCAAAGGATTTGACAGACATTTTTCTAAAAAGACAGACAAAGGACCACAGGTCCCATGGAAACATGGTAAGCATCTCTAGTCACTAGGGAAATGTAAATTAAATCTTTAATAAAAGTTCACCACATGCCTCTCAGAATGATTTTATTAAAAATGAAAAAATAATTGCTGGTAAACATGAGAAGAAAAAAAGAATACTTGTACAATGTTAGTGAGAATATATATTAGCCCAACCATTATGGAAAGTGATATGGAGGATTCTCCATATCAGCATTGTTTGGATCATTTTTTTGAAATTTTTACAAAAGTATTAAATCAGTTTTAAAACATGAAAATGAAAAGGTGAACACTGAAGAATAAAGAAAGCATATCTATATTTTCAAACACAGAAAAACCATAAGCAAGGCTAAATAGGAGATTATGTAATATTAAACAATGTTTTCTTCTAGGAAACAGTTGATAAACATGAAAGAAAAAGAAAGGCAGTTACTTTTTACCTATGACTTCTGATTTTTTTTACAAAGATAATACTTATTACTTAAATGCATATGAAGCCTATACAGATATAAAGATTAATCAACTCTGAATAGAACTTACCTTACACTGGTACATGAAATGAAGGTGAGTACAGTCCTCCATACTTTGTCTACATTTTCTAGCACACAACACTAATGAGTATGTAGCAGCATCTTTGGATGTAATTCAGTAAAATTTTCAAAAATACACCTAGTATGACAGAAAAACATATGAATGTTTAACAATTTAATAGGTATGTTACTGTAAAAGGCAAGTTGCCATTCAGCCTCTTTAGAATACTCTCCTTCACTTCAAACATAGGAGCTAGATTGGTTATTCTGATTTTTAGGAGAAGCCTGGAATGACACTGTGTCAGAGCCAGTGCATAAGGTAGCAAGGACACACTATGATGTTTATAAGCCTGCCTTTCCATTAGATGCCCCCATCAGCAGAATTCTCTTTCCTTTAATCACACCTCATAAAAACACTCAAGAAAGGGGACTTGTAGAATTACTTCTTCAGAAAATAGCAAGAACCTTGGGAAAAGTGCATACATAGGAAGAGGGAGTCTTCTGAGCAAGGTTACCAGCAATGTGTCTTTTACTGAAATACATGAAATCATTAGCTTAAATATTAATTTAATAATATTGAATTTTTGCTTTTGTATTTTATCCGTAAAACAGAAATGTACTACTATAGAAAAGGAATTGCTGAGAAAAATAAAGAAGTGCTTTACAATATACTTTCTTATAATCATTTGCAACCAAAGAGCAGTAGAAGAATTAGAAGATAGGGCCAGGAATTTTGCTCTGTTGTTTCAGTGCCTGCCTTGCAAGTGCAAAGTCTCAGGTTTGATCCCTGGTAATCACATACAACAATACTGGGCATGGTGACTCAGGCCCACCAGCAATCAGTACCACATACCACAGTTCTGGACTTGGTGGCTCATGCCTGTAATCCCAACACTTGAGAGGAAGAAGCAGGAGGATTGTTGAGTTCAAGGCTGAGTTTAAAACCAGCCTATGTTCTCCCCACCCTTCAACCTACCACCCTCTATATACATAAACTTTTTTTTCCTTTTTTCTTTATTACTGTCATATTCTTTTCCCCTAGTTATTTACCCATACATGCTCTTCTCTTTTAAATATTTTCTACTTCACAATATCAACTATGCATACTAAAACTCAGTTACAACTTTATTTTTTCATACCAGAGAAAAGATACGATATTTACACATCTGTGACCTATTTATTTCACTTATGAGGTTGTCCTCAAGGTACATCCATTTGAGTATGAATGACTCAATCTTATCATTTTTAATGACAGAGTAATATTCTATTTTATAAAAGAACGACATCTTCTTCATCCAGTCTCCAGTTGATGGACATTTGGGTTGTTTCCAAGGTTTAGCAATCACAAACTGAGCTGCTCTAAACATGGGTGCACATATGTTGCTGTGAATCTTTTAATTCCTTTATGTACATACCTAGCAGAGCAATGGCCAGGTCAAATGGGATCTCTAATCCTAGCTTTTTGAGGAATCTCCACATTGATTTCCACAGAGGTTGTACAAGCCTACATTTCCACCAACAGTGGAGAAGTTCCTTTTTCTCAGAAGCCTCGCTGACATTTGTTGCTGGCTAATTCTGAAATAACAGCCATTCTTTGTGGAGTCAGGTGAAATTTCCGTGTTGTTTTCATCTACATCTCTTGAATGACCAGTGATGTTGAGCATTTCTTCATATACTTCTTAGCTGCTCTTTCTTCTTCCTCTGAAAAGTATCTGCTCATTTCAGATGCCAATTTTTGAACTGAGTCTTTAAATTTGGGTGGGCTGATTTTTTAAAGCTCTTTATATATTCTAGATAGTAGCCCTTTGTCTGAGGAACAGCTGGTAAAGATTCTCTCTACATTGTTGGTTGCCTTTTCCCACTGTTGATGGTTTCCTTTGCCGTGCAGAAGCTTTTTAATAGAACGAGATTTCATTTATTGATTTCTTCTGCCAATTCTTTTGGGAAAAAATGAGAATTAAGTCATGTCACATTCTGGTACAAACTCTCAATGTTGAGTGTGATGATGATGTGTATTCATAATGTACCAATAAAGATTGAAAAAAGAAAACACCCAGGCTGAACTACAAAGCTAGAATTTATCTCAAAATACTAAAAAAAATTTTTAAAAAAGAATTAGAAGATAATATAAAAAACTACAACAGGATCTGGACCAAAACTAGCCCCCTAAAATAGAAAATGTGAAATAAAATTTAAGAGATGCAGGTGAAGGGGTGGCAGTGTGGAATCTTCAATCTAGTGATGTTTTGGGGAAATGAAAATAAACAGGACTAAGGCAGGAAGGAAGGTGTGAGACAAAGAGAACTACAATGCAGATGTTAATAATGTCAGAGTAGAAGGTAATTTCCTAGAGAAGTAATACAGATAGATTCACAATGTTCACATAATAGCACTTGGTAGAGTAGCTGTATTTTGTTGTTGTGTTCATTTTTGGTTTTAGTTTATTTTCAGGTCTGTAGCTACTAATCCCCAGAATCCATGTCACCCACAAGTTTAACATTTTTTGCTGCAGCACCTCTTAAAATTCCCAAGTGTGTCGATCAGCACTATCTGAGATAGTTTCAACATTTGCTTGACTTCTTAACTTTACCATCATCTTATGACCCCAAAATTTTGCCACTTTGCTCTCATACCATATAGCTTCATTAGACTTTACTGGTCTTATGTTAGCAATTTTCAGAACAGCCTCAAGTGCAGATCAGAAAAAGGATTCCTCCTCTTTGTAGATATATCATATTGTTTGTTCATTGTCATGGAACCCTCTAGCCACAGCGCTATAACATGCTGGAAAGAGGTCCACTAAATGAAGCACATCAAACATACACATTTTCTCTGTAGGGCACATTCCAGTACTCTTGTGCTAGAAACACCAGACACCTCCAGCACTATTCTTGGGGACTTACAAGTGTGCAAAATATGACACTAAATATTCCATGAAAAGGATACTTGTTTTACAGTATCAGACTTTAAATAATAAGGCAGAAAATTGCCTTGTTCAGTGTCAGCTGGAAAACGCATGTAGGTAATGAATTTGGAAAATATATACACCTCTTCTCATGTCTATGAATGATGGGAAGTACGACATGTAAAGCACTGATACTAAATAAGTTTGAGCATGTAGATAAGGAATGTGCAAATAACAATGATTATCTATGTACATGTTTGCAGGAGTATGTATCCATAAGATTTAAGTGATAATGGAAAGTATTTACTTTCTATAGCTGAAATTATAGTATTTAATTTTGCAATTGAGTAATGGATGGAAAGTCAGTTGGAGAAAAGACTAGAAGCTCAACAGTTCTCATTTAATCTAATTGGAAGCCAGGATAATCTATGCAAGTTAGCAGATCAAGACACATAAACTAAATTATCTTGGAATAAAGAATTTAGAATCTACCATTTTCATCAACATCAGTTAAGACTATCTGATCAATTATCCAGTTGAATCAATTAAAAGTGTTAAATAAAAAGTTTTTCTAAAAACGTGTTTATATACTATTGAGTTGGTAAGAATATAAGACACCTGTAGAAGCTTCAAACAAAAGATAAACAAAAATCTAATACAATTAATAAGACCATTGAAGCTAACTTTTGTGTTAATATATTTTGCTAAATTTTGGTGTGGTATTGTACAGTTGGGTGGCCCAACTCATGAACATCTGTGTTGCAGACTTTCACAGATACAAATGGATCTTGTATTACAAACATTTCTAGATGATAATAAATTGTGGAATTGGTTCATCTGCCTGCTGGACATTGTTACAGTTTTGGTGCTGTGTGCTTATGGTACAGTTTGACAGTGTATAGAAGCACCATGCTCAACCACAGTCCAGAATGTCCAAAAGCAACA
Organism: Petromus typicus; assembly: GCA_004026965.1. Classification (NCBI taxonomy): domain Eukaryota; kingdom Metazoa; phylum Chordata; class Mammalia; order Rodentia; family Petromuridae; genus Petromus; species Petromus typicus. The sequence goes on from PVIR01005447.1 coordinate 29,443, forward strand.
GGAAAAGCAGTAGTGATATGGAGAAGAGGAAACACAGAGCAGTAACCATGGAAACAGAAGTGAAAATGATTGAAAGATCAGACCGAGGTGAAAAGATGGTAGATGCCACCCCACATGTTCCAGTTCAACTCCCTCCTCTGGTTAGTAGCTCTCTTCTTATCACTTTATGTCATGCAGTCTCCTGGATGGCAGTGGTTGAACTGCACTACCATTTGAAGATAACTATAAAAGTAAAAATATTTACTTACAATATTACTGTATGTGTTTATTATTTTATGCTTTAAATTTTCCAATAGTGTATAAGACTCATTTTGTTGGACTTCTGAGTGAATCTGATGTAGGAATGTTCTCCTAGAATGGAATATTTTCTTCAATTAGGATCTTACAGCAAGTACTGTATATTTCAAAAGGGCAGAAGAAAAGATTTTTGCAAATTTTCACCAGAAAGAATTGCTAAATGAGGAAGTAAATATATTTAGCCTGATTTAAATGCTATACATATATACATACATATATATATAAATATATATATAATATATATAATATATATTATATATATATTATATATATGGAACCATTAAATGTTACTCCATTAAATAAAACATTCTTGTTTTTATATAACAGTTAAAATAAACTTAAATATAAATAAATAAAATATAATTTAAAAATTGATATCCTTCGACACAATCTCCAAAACTTGATTTTATATATATATATATATATATATATATATATATATATATATATATATATATATATATAATATACTGAGCTCTGGCCAAGTAAAACTGCAAAACATGCACAAAAAATTGAGCCCAGGCAGTTCCAACATTTGTATGTATCTGAAGATTATAATATTTTAACAGTTTTTTAATAAAAATGAATATTACATGACCTATATGAAGTTGGTCCTGCAAACTAAGGACTCTATAGTTTCAGCTCTAGTAGCTACACAGGAGTGCCAACCCTGACTAAGTGCTGCAGGAGTTGGAAGAATTAACAACAGACTACCAGGAAACCCATGACAGATTGTCACTCCATGGAAAGTCATAATGTCACACTGTTCCCCTTAAGAGGGTGAGTGATCAAAACTTACAAGGTCAAAATTGGAGGTACTTTCACTCATCTTACAAAAGCACCTTGTCAGCCAAATGTCAGCCAGACCTCAGAAATGATATATAAAGCACAAATAACTAAGAAAATATTAGAATATGTAAATAAATCCAGAAAGGAAAAGAGGCAAAGGTACCACAGGAAAATATGTCAGTAGCACAGAAATATACTTAAATGTGATCAAGGTCATTAAAATTCATAAAAATAAAAAATTTATGCAAATATGGGAGAACTTTGAGATAGTAAGCTAAATAAAATTAGCCAATCACAAAATGACAAATACTACATAATTCCACTTGAATGAGGTCCCTAGAGTAGTTAAATTCATACAGACAAAAAGGAGAATGGTGGTTGCTAGGGGCTTCCAGGAGGGGAGAATATGAAATTAGTGTTTAATACACACAGAATTACAGTTTTTCAAGATGAAAAGTTCTGGAGATGAAGGGTGCTAACAGTTGTATAACAAAGCAACTGTACTTAATGCCCCTTAACTATATATCTCAAGATTGTTAAGATGCTAAGTTTTATAGTATATGTATATTCTGGTTATAAAGAAACTGAGATGAGATAATTTCAGTTCTAATAGAAAATCACAATTGATAATTATGATAAATTATATATGCCAAAGAATTCATATACCTATAAGGAAATAATGTACAACATGGTAGGCCTTTCTTTATTCCCAAGACCCCACCTCATGTTTTTGCTGGGAGTCATAAGATGCTTTGTCAAAGTCACCTGTCCTACAAATGTATTGGTTCAAGCAATGTAACTGTTCAAGAATGTAATTGTTCAAGATGCAAGATGTTCCTATCCATGTTTAAAGATGTTCTGTTAGCCCCACCCTTCCCTTGTGTAAATGTGTTTGCCTGGCACCTGAATCCGACTACTCATCCCTGGGATCTCTGTCTAAGGTTGCTTCTATTTCTGTTTGCCTCTCAGACTGCAAGGTGCTAACTTCTCTGGGCCCACTGGTTCAAAAAAGCTTGATTCCCTCCATGTTGTTGTGTTCCCTCTGCTTCTTCACCTCTGGAGAACTTTGGGTAGCAGTGACATTTGGCTGTAGCACCGAGCTGTTCCACTTCACTGTCACAGTACCTCTAGGGAGAACACAAATCGCTCCGTCCATGTTGGAGAACAGGTCGTTATTACATAATTAAAATGTGTCCACCTTAGGATCTAAACATTCAACTTCCAGAATCATGACTCTCAAACTACACCTTGAACCTTGACAGTTAAAAGGCTGTAAAATTAACTCGATGAGTAATAGCAAGAACTTTTCCTAGGGATTAGAACAGCAAAAAGACATAGTAAGCATGGGAATGATTCCAGAGAGCACTTTTATTTATATATCGGTGTGTTCCTGTATTGTATATGCTGTGTTATGATGTAAAATGTTTTTCTTACTGTGACTCATTCTGAAATGACTGAAAAAAAGCACCCGAGGGCAAAGGTTGGCAACCTATGATGTGGACCAGTCCTACACGCAGAAATGTTTTTTATACTGTTCATAACTGAGGACATTATTTTACACTTGTAAGTGGTTTTAAAAATCAAACAAAACAAACAGGAACACAGAATATGTAACAGAAACATTGCAGAGTCTGAAAATTCCAGGATATTTATTGTCTGGTTCTTTACTAAAAAGTTTCCCAGTCTCTGCCCTAGAGAAATTCTTGTGCATAAGGAAAGGAAATATATTCAAGAAGATACATTGCAGTATTATTTTTTTTAGTGAAAATACTGGAATTAATGCAAATGTACATAAACAACAGAACGTGGTATAGAAATTTTTTCCATATGAAGGATTCTATTCAGCAGGAAATATGAGTTATAGTGACATGTATCCATCTGGATAAATCTCACAGACAAAACTGAGCTGGAAAAGCAGGCTACAGAAAAAGTCATTCAGCACAAGGCTATATATGTCAAGTTTAAAAGCATGATAAAGGAAAGAATACATTATTTAAAGTTCTAAATATTTGGAAGGACTATAAACAAGGCAAAAGAATAATAAACACATAACACAGAATCATAGCTACTTCAAAAGGGTCAGATAGAGACTGCAACTGAGGATAGATACAGAGGAGATTAAAAATCATGCTAGCTGTCACACATCATATATTTTCTTTTGGTTTTATTCATTATTCAATAACAATGAAACCTGAATGAAAAATGTTAACATTGTTATTGAGTACAAAATAAAATAAAATTTCTCAAATTGGAAAGAAAAGGCAGAAGAAGTATGTATGTGAGAGAACAATTTACACAAGTGGAATTCTCAGCTTTTATGACAATCAATGGATATCTTCCAAACGGTAAGTTAATAAGTGTAGGAATAAATATTCTACTTTAGGACCAACAAGTTTTACAGCCAAAAACATAAAGATGTAAAGGCAGTTATCTCTGAGATATTGGCCTAGGCATAGGCTATGATGGGCAGAAAAATTTTCAGAAATGATATGTTCTTCTACTATTTAAAAACTATCTTAAGTCATAATACATACTTATAAAAAGATGATATATAAATACAGCTATATATCATTTTAATACATACATATGTATTATACAATATAACTGTTAAAATTTTACAAATAAAAAACCCATCTCATTAAGTAATTAGATTTGGAATACAATTATCTTGGACATGGAACACTCACATTAAATCCTTAAATTTATAGTCATAAAATCTCCATCGGATGAATCCTCTAAAGATGAAGATATTAACTATATCAGCTCTTTGCCTTGTGGACTCCTCAATATATTCTTCCCAACATGAGCTCCAGTCCTCCAGTGAAGAAATGGTCTTCCCAACATCTCTTCTCTTTAAGACACTCTAACCTTGTTGTTAAGATAGAAGTCAAGTGTTACTCCCTCCATGTAGATTTATCTGCTCTTGCATCACCACCAATGGAAACTCCCTCCAAATTAAAGTTCCCTTCCTACCTCTTTTTGGTGATAATTCATTTTATAATAATAACAAAAAAACCCTCCTACTATTTATATAAATATTTCATCTTAATTATTTGGTGTTTCCCTATTTGAAATCAGGTTTAATTAATTTTAAATGACCTTAATTTTCTTATATTATATGCTGCTCCTCAAGGAAAGCACATGTTTTGTGAAATTAATCAATTATTTAGTTATATAGCCTATTCAGGATAGATTTACCACACCTTATTTTGAAAACTATCAATATATAGAAGAACAGCACATATACATACCTATTCATAAATAAATCATACACAAACATATGTACATATCTGTGCAGATGTATATGTATGAACACACATATATATGCAGATACAGATACATAAATATGTGGGGTAGGTGTGACCTTGGTAATCAGTGGCCCTCAGTAGGAGCATTCCTTGACTCAAGACTGTTTAAAAACTATCAGAAAAATCCAGTAAGAATGAATAAAGGGTAATTAATGTGACTTGGGACAAGAGTATGGATAGCATTGCTTGAATAACTAATCAGACTTCTGATAACTTTTCTTTTGAGAGCAACATCCAGTTTATAATATTTAAAACTATTAATAGCATAGTTGAAAAAATCCAACTGATAGATTCTTATTTTCAGAATTATTTTACACTAACGCTCCACAGGTTCTTAGAAGAAAATGTCTGTATGTATGTGGAAGGGTGAAGCCTGTGTGAGCAGTGAAAGAAAATGCAGACTGACCCCTTGGAAAAGAAGAAAAGGCATTTCTGATCTTCAAAAAGAACATACAAAGAGAATCCCTATATCTGATTTTCCAAGGATCAAAAAACATTATATAACACGTTTGGATAATTCACAAACTTATATGAATGCCATAGTACTTTCTCTTTTTAAAACAAACAAAAATCCAGTAACTTCTTTTCCTGTATCTCCTTCTTTTGCAGAGGGGAGAAACACTTCCCCAGGTAGTGACATCTGGAGCCTGCCATCCTCTCTCTTCAGCACGTTCTTCAGCACCCCCCACAGAGGCAAGGGCTCTTCTGACTCCCATGGATCTCAGTTCAGCTGACTGCAAGGTTCACGCACCTGTCCTTGCTCATCTTCCAATCAGCGGCCTGAGACACAGCAATGACTCACCTGGAACAATTCGCCAGCACCCCAATGTACTGTCATTTCTTACAACATCATCACCTCCTCCTCATCTCCCCAGCCTTAATCTTGAGGCCCCCAACCCTCATGTCTTCTTCTGCAAGGAGAACACCTCTGGTTATCATTTTCTGTAAATGCTGCATTTCAGGACTTGGTTCCAAACCTCTTACGCCAGCCTGAGTGCCAGTGTGGAAGGAAGAAAGGAGATGGGAATTTCTTCTCTCACTCGCTCCTTGTGAATCCTCTTCAGAGTGGCTGCTTCTCTAGACTGAAGGCCACAGACACAGCCAGGCAGCCCTCTGCTCATGAGTGTTAGCATTTGCCTCTCTTCCTCATTCCCCTCAGGTATAAGGAAAATGAAGGCTCACACTGTCACTAGCTGTAGGATTATGCATGTCCTGCTCTGTAAATAGACTTCCTTTGTGATACTGCCCAGGGTAAGTATGGCACTCATTTCCTGTGAGGCGCCACCTGTGTAAATGTATTAATGTTGCTAGCAATTCATTTGTAATGTTGTATAATATTCCAGTGTATGAATTCACTTCAATTATCCACAGAGCTGCATAAAGTACATCTTGTTTCTCCTTTTATTTTTTTAAAGAAAAATTTTATTGTAAATACAGATGCCACAGCTACTCTTGTATATTATTCTTCTACATGCACCTTGTTTTTCCTAAACTATATTTACATACCAAGTATGTAAATGCTGGATTATAATGTATTTATAGTATATTGCTTTTTAAAAGACTATATAAAACTGGCTTTAAAATAATGTATCTATTTACAATGGCACCAGCACCGCAGTACATTTCATATTGCTTTGCAAGATCATAAATTCTGATACCGAGATGTCAAATTTGGTGAATATTGGTTTTCAAATATTATCTCATTATGGTTTTCTTTTTTGTTTTATGGTTTTCCTAAAGCGATTTTTTTAAACCTATGCAGACTATTTGAATTTCATACTATGCCATTCAGTTCTGATTAGTAACCTGACCATAGTAAGGGACTCGTGGAAAGGTGCTGGGATTGTAAGAGCCCTGACCTCATGATGCACTAACCCACGACAGCTCCTGGCTGACTGGGCCTTTCAAAGGCGGGGCCTGTTTGGAGGGAGTGGGTGACAGGAGCGTTACCTTGGGAGTTACTGTTTTGTCTTTGACCATTTCCTCTCTGGATTTTCTCCTGTGCTCCGCCTCCTGCTTGCAATGTGTGCAGTTTTCTTCTGACACACTCTGACAATAATGTCTCTGTTTCTGATCAAACACGGGGAGGAAAACTGAGCAAAAATAAACTTTTCCTTTTAAAAATTGTATATGTCAGGTACTTTGTCGCAGCAAAGAAATGCTGGCTAGTGCAAATATTCCAGTAACCTTTTATATTTTTAAGCTACATTTTTGTAGTTTCACTTGCCTTTCCAACATTTCGCAGTTAAAAATGATTTAGGTGTTGTGTGCATGGCCCATTTGTCATGTATGTGTGTGGGAAATAGGTTCTTGCTTTCAGCCTTGTTTCACTTTTTTTATATCTTTTGATAATTAAAGTTCCTACCTTTAATATAGTTATATTTACCAATTTTTATGACTATGTTTGGAGACTTGCTTACCATGCCCTCTTCATATGAAATCATTAAAATATTATCCTAGAGTCATCTTCTAAATCTTTATAATTTTGTATTTCATATTACTGTATATAATCCAACTGATTATCTTTTTAAAGTAAAATACTCCATCCCTGAAAGAAATCTCCATCACCGTCGAAGTTCTACATTATTTTTGTCATCTTCTAAGTTTTCATATAGGCACATATCTGCTTCTCTATTCCATTCTTGGACCAATATCTCTAGATTTCTTACAACTCCCGCTAACTTGGATGTAGGGTACAATCTTTTTCCTTTTCAATTTTTAGTCTTTGAACTTCATTCTTTAAATAATTTTTTTTTCTTTGAGACAGGGTCTCACTTTTGTACTTCAGCCTGTCCCTGAGCTCAGCCTTGAATTCACAGCAATCCTCCTGCCTCTGCCTCCCAAGTGTTGGGATTACAGGCATGAGCTACCATGTCTGGCACTGTGGTATATGGTACTGATTGCTGGTAGGCATGAGTCACCATGCCTGACATTGTTGTATGTGGTTACCGGTGATTGCACTTGGGTCCTTTCTCTTGCAAGGCAGGCTCCAGAATCACTGAGCTAAATACCCAGCCCTTAAATTTTTGAACCACCTTGTCAATCCACATAGTAAAAATTTGCAAGAATTATATTTGATTAATGGGTCAGTTTACAATGAGTTTATATTTTATTATATTGCTTTATTTACCAACATACCTTTCCACTTACTTGGAGTTTTTTTAATGTAATTGACTCTTAGGATCCTTATTTTTATTAGATTAAATTTATGTATTCTGGGTTTTTTTGATTTTTACTTGATTTAATAGTCTTAGCTTTTAATTTTTTTTGGTAAATTTTGTTCTCTTCTTTTACATAAATTAATTTTTTACTGAATGGTCATTTTTACAAAATGGCTTTTTGCATATTATAATCGTTTTATGATATATAAATGAGATATCCTTGATGCATTCTTGATGTCTTCCTGTATGTCAAGAGAATAAATGCTTTTAAAGTTTCACTAGTGCATGCCATTTGTTTTTATTTGAAAAGCAAAACAAAACCCAGTATCTTTCATCAAATAAAAAACACTGTTGCTATTTTTTAAACACAAATGTGTTTTGATTTTATCCAATGTTCTCTCTTTACCTTTTGAATTATCTTGTGATTTTCCTTACACTATCCATCACCATACTAAATTGCATTGATAGAATGTCTAAACTTGAGCTAGTATAGCATTCTTCATATAAACTCCAGTTACTTTTGTGTATCTTGCTGAATTTACTTTGCTAATATTTTGTTGAAGATTTTCCAGTATATTACTGGAGGATATGGGCATATAAGTTTTTCAATTTTTTCTTATTTTCTGGATTCCTTATGTTTTCTTCAGGGAAGCAGAGTGAAAGAAAATATATGTACAATTATGCAAGAACATTTATTAGATCAGGTCAGAGTTAGGAGAGCTCAATAATTTATCTGAGAGCTGATGATTTAGCAGCTTCTCAGTCCAGAAGACACCAGAAATCTGAAGAAACCAGAAACCAGTGACCTAAAGTGGTGGTAAAGCCTTGAACTCTTCCACTCTAGGGATTCTGCTTTTCCCGCTTACCCCATTTAGTCTAAAGTCCTGTTTCCTGTTGCCATCCATATCTGGGATGGGTCTCCTCCTAAATTTGCTGCCCTCCACTAATCTGCTAGGGGCTTCTTAATCCTTTAGGTGGATGGACTGTGATTCATGGTTGCACCTAGTATTCCTTCAAATGTTGAATTTGACCTCTGAAAATAAAGTTCTGTTCTTTTTTTAAAGGTTTTTTAAAAATCTTTATTGGTACATTAAATATACACATCATGATTGCACTCCATAATGGGGATTTGTACCAGTATAAGACACAACTTAATTCTCATTTTTTCCCATAGCCCTGACCACCCTACCACCACCCCCCCCGTATACATAAAACTTGTTTCCTTACTTTTTTGTTACAATCTCAACATTGTCCCCTTTCACCTTATTTTAAGGGTTTTTTGAGACAGGGTCTTGCTTTGTAGTTCAGGCTGGCCCTGAGCTCAGCCTCAAACTCACATCACGGCAATCCTCCTGCCTCTGCCTCCCAAGTGCTGGTATTACAGGCGTGAGCCACCACACCCAGCACTGTGGTATGTGGTGCTGATTGCTGCTGGGTGTGAGTCTCCACGCCCAGTATGGTATTTGGTTACCGGGGATCGAACCCGGGTCCTTGAGCTTGCAAGACAGGTGCCGGAACCATTGAGCTAAATCCCCAGCCCCCTCAATCTTATCATTTTTAGTGGCAGAGCCATACTCTATTCTATAAAAGAACCACATCTTCTCTATCCAGTCTCCAGTTGATGGACATTTGGGTTGTTTCCAAGGTTTAGCAATCACAAACTGAGCTGCTATAAACATTAGGTTTTTATGGGCCCTTTAAAAAAATTCTATTATTGGTTATTAGTGTTTATTTCTCTTTTATCTTGATTGGTGCGTGTTGAAATTTTTTCACTTTATTAAACTTAGAAAAATGTCAAATTTTGTCATGTAAGCCATTTTCCCCTTACCTTCAATGTTATTAATTTCTATTATAATTTGTTATTTTTATATGTTTATGTTATTCTGTTTTAATGAATGTTATTAATTTCTGTTTTCTTTTAATTCTTTTTGTTCTTAACTATCTCACTGAATTGGTCTCTCTATTAAATGTATTATACATCATTCCTTTCTATTTAAAAAATTTAAACTTCTACATTTCAAATTACTATTTCAGTAGAAATGCCTAAGTTTTGTAGGTAATTATTTTTATGATCATTTTTTCAATATTTCCAATTTATTAAATGTTTTCTATTTTGAACCATAGACTATTTTGTCATGTGTTCTTAAATATTTAATATTGTGTTTCAAAATTATTTCATGGTCACAAATAACCTAACTGGAAGAAAATAAGTAATAGGTTCTAGATGACAATGATTCAATTTTAAATGTTCCATAGACACTTGTCAAGATAGTCTGTTCTCCATGTATTGGGTACAATGTCTCATTTTCTTTTTCCACATATGCTCTGTTTGTCCAATCTTTTCTTTTCTTTTTAAAAAATGTATTACATTATTACCACATTGAACATTTAAAACAATACCAAGTCCTTACAAATGTACACCCACACTGACAGTCACTTGGAATATATTTTACTTTACTACCTGACCTTAATATACAGTTTAAACAACATCAAGGTACATTTTCTTGGTTTATTCATTCCTAAGAGATATGTGTTAAAATCTCTGGCATGAGGGATAATTTATCATTTGCCAGTTCTGTGAAATGTTGCTTTGAAACTGTACAACTATGCTATCCTTATGTACAATCTCAGACCTTTTCTGGTGACTTTAACCTTTAATCAATGTAAAACATATTCTGTGAAGTAATAATATTCTTTGCAACACTTTTGCTTGACATTAATATAGCACGTACATATTTCTTTTTATTATTTTTTCTTGTTTATATTTTAAAATTTTTATTTTGGTCAATGCACATGAGAGATCCCTTTCTCCATATATTACTCTAAATCTTTTCTAAATGAATTTTTCAAAATAGAGCTGACAAGAATTGCCTTTTTTGTGTTTTGTTTTGTTTGGTTTGGTTTGTATTAGGGATCAAATTCTGGTCCTGTGCTTCCAACGCAGACTCAGAACTACTTGAACTAAATCCCTGGCCCTTTTGTTTTTTCTTTTTTTGGTGGTGGTGGTTTTTAAGAATTGCCTTTCAATTTGAAAACGTTAATGTCATTACTCACAAATTTAGTATATTGTGTCCTCTCTTTTGTTTTTGTATTTATACTTCACTGTAATGTTTTCCCCTCTTCTTTAATATTTTTTGTCATAATCAAGATAGAGGAATTTTGTTTTCATTTCCTTTTCTTTAGAAATTTTATATTTGATTTTTATATTTTTAGCAGTTGCCCTAAAATTTTTTAACACATGTATTTACCTTAACTAAGTATATTATTCCTCTCTAATAGATGAGGAGTTTTTAATTTATAGTGCTGTCACCTAATTATCATCATTTTGGACATCAATATGTTGTCCATTTCCTTGTCATTCTCTTCAGATTCATGCCAGACTTCTATGATCTTATTTCTTCTGAAGAAACTTACTTTACCTACCTTGAATAGTCTGTGGTAAACAGTTTCTGTTTTGACCTGATAACACTTCTTCTTTCATCTCACCTGTAAGAAACAGATGGACTGTCATGACCTTCCTTTCAACCCTGAAGAGATCTGACTCCTTTCTGACTTTGACTGGTGCTGTCCCAATTCAGTCTTATCCTTTTGGAGGGAATCTATCTTTTCTTGCAAATGCATTTTAGATTTCCAAGATACATTTTCCCGGTTTATATTTTCACATTGAGCTCTGGCAGTGAATTTCTGTACCTTTTTGGTGTGTGACCCATTTGTCTTCCTAAATCTGAAGCTCCATGTCTCATTAATTATATTCTCTGTTCAGAGACTCCTTTACTCCAACTCTTTTGTCTCCTAAGACAATTGTACTCTAGCCTCCATGTCTCTGGTTTTCCTTATGTCTTATTGCTTTTCAAATCTTTTGTGCTCTATTTTAAATTATTTCTTTATCTTTGTGTTCCAATATTAATTCCCTAATCTACTATTTAGCTGGGTCAGTAAATTTTTATTTCAGTGATAATCCTTTTTCTCAATACTTTTTATATTTGATTCTTTATTGAATATGCCAGCTTATTTTAATTATCCACTGTTCCTTGCTGTATTTTAATAACACTTCTATTTCCTTTACATATGCATTATATTTTATAACTATTCTTAAAATAATTATTGTTTTTGGATATGATTTTGTGATCTGCTCTATCTGAGGAGTCTTTCTCACAGAAGCTTATTTTCTTATGTATTTTTAAATTATTGATTTTTCTTTCTTGGTATGCATGAGATTGAAACTTTAAAAAGTAAAATTTCCACAGTTCTCTGGCACAGTCCAGGTCTCAGGGAGATCCCGGGTCATGTGTCATAGACTGGTACAAATTTTCACTGTCAATTGTGATCATGATATGCACATAAAATATGCCAATAAAACCAATTAATAAAAAATAAAAAGCAAAATTTTAAGTAAGACATATTCATGTGTATTTATTCCTTCCATGAACAGGGATAAATCTAATCTAGAACCATTTCAGATTAAAACCCTGAGATTTTGTTGGTTTTATAAAAGTTTTCTCTAGAGATCTAATTCCCTGGATGAGGTCAGGGACCCCTCTGGAGCTGTAGGGACTCAAAATTCTACCGGATGCACACCACTGAGACAGAAGGTTCAGCCAAAAGAACACAGAACTCAGTCTTACAGGGTGAATTCTATCACTAAAGTCAGGAAGAGAAAAACAGGTACCAGAAGGCTAACAAGATTAAAAGTGCTTCAGTTTAAAAGTCAGTTCCTTTCTGGGGATGGTTTACACACTACAGAGCCAGCATAGGAGGAGGGAAGGCCAGCCAGATCAAGAAGGCCAGAAGTAAGGCCAGATACACATGACCACCAGGAATTTGAACAACCTGTGAATTTTCTTTTGTTTTTAAGATTTTTATGAGCTAGAGATAAAGAATGATTTATCAAGAAGAGGCTAAATTGAACAGTACTGCAACACCAACTAAATGAACAAAGGGTCAGGAGTCTCTTTCTTCCGTCTGACCTCTCTGCTCTGGGGACTACCACAGAGGTGAAAAAAATACTCTATTCAGGTTTGGGGGGGGGGGAAATATCTGGAGTTTCCTGTGTTTCTTTTAGAAAGAACTTCTATTTTGTGAAAGTTTTATAAAGCAGTTACTCAATAATAAAAACATTCTTTATTTATTCATTCATTTGTTCCACAGTTACTTGCTGCTTTGTACCAAGTACCTTCATCCTCGTGGACGTAGATGGAACAAAAATGATAAAATCTCCAAGCCCACAAGTCTGGTGACATACGGCAAGACAGACAGTTAATAAATGAAGATGCAAATATGCATCAAGTGGTTACAAATGCTATAAAAGAAATTTAAAAAATGGATCCAACTGACCAAGTCTGGAGTCTGACTGGGTGAGCAGGCTGCTGTAGGAAAGCAGTGGAATAAGGGTCTTTGGAGAGCTGGCATTTGGATCTAGATATAGATGGTGTGAGGGAGGGAAGCAAACAAAGATCTAGGCAGGTGACTGCACAAGGGCACAGGCCGTGAAGCAGAAGCTGCCTTGACATATTTGAGAAACAGTCAGGGAGCTGGCCAGTAGTGAGGCCAGAGCAGATGGCCAGAATGCACAAGGTAGCAGAAGGTAGAAGCAAAAGGTCAGAGAGGTGGGTGGAAGCCAGATCACACAAAACTTTGTTGGCTCCAGGGAGAATGTGGTTATATTCCAAGTGAGAAATGATGCTATGGGAGGAATTTGGCTTCATAATTCAATTGACATTTTTCAAGACAAATTTGGCTTTTGAACTGAAAAGAGTCTATTAAAAGAAAGAAAGGGGACCAGGAAGAACAAGGCTGTTGTAGGACACAGGCAAAGATCTCGGCAGCTTAGACAAAGAATAACACATAAACAAACAGAACCTGTTTGAAAGCTGTATCTATATTTCCTGTAGAGCTGAATAATTTAAAAGACTTGGAATCTACTCTAAGAATAGTCTTGGAATGAGGAGGTGGTTGCAATGCAGACTAGAGTTCGGTTCAAATATTTCACAGAGTGTTTTAGCCTGCTTGTAGCTGTCAATTTGCTACTGGTGAGTTTTCCAAAGACATGCCTTCTCAGAGAGATATGAAACAAGACATAAAGGCATGCAGCAAATAATGCAAGTGTTGGCTAATGGATGCAATGCATTTCCTCAGAGTTTGGATTTCTCCTCTTTGAATGTGTACATTTCATTGAGACACAGTCTATGCTCACGGAAGAGATTGGAGAAAGGTAATCATGTTAAAATAAGAAAGATCTTCGAGCTCTAAATATATGTTAAGGTGAATAAAACATGAATCTGATTTTTGAATCAATGGTAAATACTCAGGAAAAATAACTTCTTCTTTTATGGATGCATTGAGTAGATCAAAGCACATGACTAGTTTAAGCCCTGAGGTTAGCCTCAGTCTGGTCTGGATTTATTTCATTTGGATCTTGAGTGATTCATCTCACAGAATCTCCCTTTATAAAATCAATCATAAAAGTGTCTCACTTTATGTGAAGATTTTGGAAGGAACAGTGCTCATGTGAGAGTATACAAGCCAAGGTGTGGCATAAAATAAATTTTTGGTAAAAAGCAGTTATTTTATTATCATCTTCATTAAAATTGTTCAGAGATTAGACTGGCAATTCTCAAGAAGTCAAAATGACTACAGAATTATCAGTTTGTCCTGAGTTAGATCTGGGAATAAAATGGTATTCTTTACAGATATCAACAAAACATTTCAAGTCAAAAGAGGAGACTATTGAAAATCCAGCATTTGGAGCAAAATGTTAAAGCCTGGACCCCATGTCTGCATCCCTCAATGAGTGTGCTGTGAATATTATCTTGGATCCATGAGTGCTGGAAGTTGCCACCTTATGTTTGACATTATTAGTGCTGATAAGAAAAGTTAAGAGTCTTAGTTCTCTGACTTGCTCAAAAAGGATTTGACCCCCTGTCTCTTTCATGGTTATAGAACATGTGCAGTGGGTTGGCAGAGACAGCATGCAGCTTTCTATGGAAAGTTATAGAGTCCTGAAGTTGGACTGAAGGTGTGTGAGAAGCCTAATGAGACTGTACATTGAGCCCTTAAATTCTGATGTCTACTCTACCAATTGAAGCCTCTCCTCCACCTCCAGTAAAATCAGCCTCTTCTAGCTCCATAATAGTATTAACTCTGTATTGCTTAAGGAAACTGTAGTGGCCTCCAAGTGCCTGACAGAATAATGTTATGATCCTGATTTTTCTTAACAATTCTTAATTCTAAATTTCTTAACAATTTTTCCAAAGAAACCCAAGGAATAGTTTTGGGACTAGATATAGAAACTTGGGATCATAGTAAAAGGAAAATAGAGTTGTATCCAGTTGGATGTATTCATATAAATGCACTGAGTGGTGACTATGTATTTACCACTGCAGCCCAGGGAACTTAAAAGGACTCTGCTTCTTTTCCAGATTGACGGGAACCTACATTGGAAGATGGCTATGATTAAGTGAGCTTAAAAGGCTAGACTGGCTTTGGGTTACTGTAGAGAAAAGGACATAGAGGCCTAGAAAGTTAGGAATGTTAGTCTAGATTTGTCATTAAAAGTCTGCTTACACAACTGGTGGGTCTGTGGTCAGTGTCCCCCAAACAGATTTCATCACATGTATGGGAAATAAATTTGTGATGGGAGCCAAGCATCGGCAATGAACTCCCTAATTACTCCAGACTTTACAGTAAGCCCTGTGGCCACGGAACCAAGACGGAACAGAAGTGACTGGTTTCACTGAGTCAGGGGGCCACATGGTGGCTCAGAAGCATTAAAAGTGTGGCAAGCACAGTCACTGAAATGAACAGTTGACCCAAGCAGCAAGCAGAATAATAGTATGACTTCTGAAGAACTCTTGAGTATTCATTAGGAATGCATTGTTGAAATTCAGCTACCTCAGTGAGTACCACAAACAAGCCTAAGACAAGGAGAATGATCTTTCTTATATTAATCACAGAGAAAAGTGTTGAGCAATGAAGATGAAAATAATATGTGAACAACTACAATTTATACATGGCCAACCCACAATCTTAAATCCAGGTTATCAGACATTGAAGCAAAGATTCCTACCCCTTATACCTTACAGCTTCCTCAACAAGTTCATTTCCAAGGATGAAAAAAATATATTTTTAGATGCTTATAGTCTGAGTAGTTACTTGCTACTTTTTCTGAACTGCACCTAACATTCAATTAACTTCAACTCATTTCACTCCTGCATCTACTGATACATCTAATGGCCTCACCTGCCATCCATCCCTGGCCTCTTTTGGTCAGCATTACAGAAGGGTTTCAGTGTGCTTCACATACATGTAAAAAGTCAATTTTGGTCCTTTAATCATTAGAAAGAGGTGTTCTTATTTTAAAATTTCATTAGGAAGTACACCCCAAAACCCAGGTGTGATGAAATCAGGTGATGCATAAATCCAGGAAGACAGGAATGTATCAGAAAGAGGATAGACATTTCTCATCCCTGAAATGTGAGGAACAGGGCTTAGGGAGAAGGAAGGTCATTAAAACAGTGTAAAGAGACTCTCTTTGCTTCAGGAGGTTGTAAGTCACAAGTTCAATAATGAAGACTACTAGGTTGAAGCTAAAAATAAGAGGAGGAAAAGTAAAGTTCTCTAAGGAAAATAAACTGAAGTCAAGGATGTTAAATGGACTGGGGCTAGAAGCAGAGGCCAGGGTGGGGGTGAGACAGGATATATTTGCTCATGTTTCTCGGTAACTAACCTGCAAAGTTTTGGTGTAACAAGATAAGGAAAATACATTTATACTTCACAGCATTCTTCCTGATTGGTACTGAATTTAATTCTACAACCTAAATTAAGGCTAATTTTGCTATCTCTAATCTAAGCCAAATCAAAATCAATGGTCCACACAGATTCTCCTCCTGTGGGGGAAACGGAAACAAGAGAGGCTAGAAAAGTAGGTCATAAATGTCTACTCTGGATCCTGTGCCTCTCTCCATCAAGCTGATAGGCAGAAACAATAAATAACTCTGTGAATGATTCCTGATTACAGCAGAAGGCATTGTTGAGAAAGGAAATGAGGTCTGAATAGGGAAGAGATTACAGTTTGTCTACCAGCTGTACTGTGGGATTTGCATTTCCATATTCACTATTTCGCTTCCACAGACATGACAGTTCTATTAATGAGCTCACCTGTCCTTGCCATCCTCTCTAGCAGGTGGTTCGCAAATGGTATAACTAGAACTGTCCAGAGTCATTGCATAAATGCAGATTCCTTGGTCAAAGCTTCAGATATAACTGAATCAACTGAAGATGAAGGCCAGGAACCAGTATTTATCAAGCCCCTCATCTATTTTAATATTCCTCTGGTGTAGACTCTGCTAATGGCAACCCTTGAGTGGATGTCCACACTGTACATCTATGTGATCTATATTATTTGTATCCATGTGTGTCAACTGTACCGTATTTCACATAAGTAGTGTCACAGGAAAGTTTACTCCATATACTCTTCGCTCAGCTCCACACCCCATCTCCTCAGTCCCAGATGAGGATCATGATTGGTTCGGTCAACCTCAAATGACAAAACTGTAACACCAAAGTAAATGTGCTTCTTAGCTAGATATTTTAAACTTTAGAGAGATATTTACAAGTCCACATTAAACATGCCTTCTAGATCACTTATAGCCAGTTTTTGGAAACTGACTGTTGGTGTAACTGTGGACAATCCATGCAAGACTTTTGTCTAAGGACAAAACCTTTTTTTATGGCTTATTATTAAGAAGGCAAATATTCTGATGTGATATTTCATGCCTCTGATCTTAGCACTGGAAAGCTCAATGCAGGAGGATCATAAGTTCAAAGGTTATCTATACTACATGGTAATACTCTTTCTGAAAAAACCAAAAACCAAAAAAGTTGAAAGTTATTGTATAATTATTCATTTTTCTGTTTTTAAAAGTATCACTACTGGGCCGGGGATTTAGCTCAGTGGTTCTGGGGCCTGTCTTGCAAGTGCAAGGGCCCGGGGTTCAATCCCCAGTAATCACAGGCAAAACTGGGTGTGGAGACTCACATCCAACAGCAACCAGTGCCACGTACCACAGTGCCAGGTGTGGTGGCTCATGTCTGTAATCCCAGCACTTGGGAAGCAGAGGCAGGAGGATTGCTGTGATATGAATTTGAGGCTGAGCTCAGAGCCAGCCTGAACAACAAAGCAAGACCCTGTCTCAAAAAAAAAAAAAAAAGTATAACTACTTAGTGTAAAAATACTTGTTTATGTTTTTATTGCTGTTGTTTTCTTTGCTGAGACAAGATTTCACTATGTAGTCCAGGCAGCTGTTGAACTTGCTACATAGCTCTGGCTGCCCTTAAACTCACACCAGTGTCCTGACTCAGGCTCCAAAGTGCTGGGATTACAGACATGTGCTCAACTAATTTTTTTTTTTTTTTAAGATTTTTTTGAGACAGGGTCTCGCTTTGTGGTTCAGGCTGGCCCTGAGCTCAGCCTCAAATTCACATCGCAGCGATCCTCCTGCCTCTGCCTCCCGAGTGCTGGGATTACAGGCATGAGTCACCACGCCCGGCACTGTGGTATGTGGTACTGGTTGCTGCTGGGGTGAGTCTCCACGCCCACTATTGTTTTGTGGTTACCAGGGATCGAACCTGGGCCCTTGCGCTTGCAAGACAAGCACCGGAACCACTGAGCTATATCCCCAGCCCCTAAAAATGTTCTTAATCAAAATATTTTTTCATTGTCAGTTAGAACTGGTGGGAAATAAAAGCAAAACAAATTGAGAGCAAAACTTAAAAAGCAAACTTGGTGACTCAATTAGATATTACTCATGATTTGTGTTAGCTTGTGAATTACTGCACGAAAATAAAACTCTTTGAATGATGAGCAATGAACAGATTTTTCTGAAACAGTCACTTGATGTTCTCCTTTAAAAAAAGTCTCTAATGAGTCTTTATTGCTTTCTTTCAACATTTAGAAAAGAATACTCATTCAAAGTACACCTAATATATCTATATATACATGCAATTGTCTTAAAAATTCAAAACCATGTCTTTCTTGTGATGGTGATAATCATCTTTTCTCTTCTTTTCTCTTCTGTACAAATCCAAAGCCCATCACAAGGAAATTGATGGTCTTTGACTTTTTGAGAGTTCTTGAAGTGTCTAATATAAAAAAGACCACTTCAGATTCTCTCTCTCTCTCTCGGAATCTCTGTATCTCCGTATCCCTCTCTCTCTCTCTCTCTCTCTCTCTCTCTCACACACACACACACACACACACACATGTATGCACACACACTCCTCTGTTATGGAGCAAAAATCACAGTGCTTGGAGCTGAAAAGAAGACAGTGTGAGGAGAGTCTAGGATCAGTGTGGGAATGAGCCAGAGCTGACAGCTCTATGGACCTCTGCGGCTGCCATGGACGCATCATCAGCTAACATGCATCCAGATCAAGTAATCTCAGAGGAAGGTGCTTTCTGACACAGTCCTTGGTCCTAAATGTGGGGAGGTTTTCGCATCTCTGATCACTGTGTCCTGTAGAGATGCAAGAAGGCAGGGGTGAGGGAACCACAAGAGTGAGAATTGGACTTAACCTAAAAAATGTGCAGAGTGCTTCAAAACTCTCAGGTTCTGTTTACCATCAGCACACGGCACACAGCAAGTCCTTTGGAAAGGTTTCTACAACACAGCAGCCAAGCAGGGAGCATGTGAGTCTAAGGACTGTGAATAATGGTACCTGGTGTGAAGTTCTTCAAAGAAAAGCTCATTAAATGAAAATTATATTTCTCTATCAGCTCCAGAATACTAATCATGAGTACATACATCCTTTCCTCACTGGGAAAGATAGGCAAAGGGCACTTTTAAAAATTAATGAAAATCTCTAAGAACTTAGCTATAAATGTGTATACTTGGAAGATCTAGACTTTTTGTAAAAGGTTGATATATATCACAAAGCTCGAATAATATGTTTCACATGGTAAATATGTGCTATTTTACCTGTCAAACAGTTTTTAAAAACATTAGACATCCAAGTGATACTTTGCAATATGCTTGCAAAGTCACAAGATATGACCCTGTATTTTGTTTCCAATTTATATTTTAGTGTCATATCATTAAATATCTAAGTATATACTTATAATATATCCTATCTTTCTGTCTGTTTATTCCTTCCACCATCCCACTAGCCAATTATTCATGAAGAAGTTGACAAAAGTTAAAAACTTTTAATAAGAATCATTAAAAAGCTATAATTCTCACCTATGTAAAATGAGTTATTTCACTTTTAAAGCGATGAGATAGAAAAGAGAGAAAAGTTATGAATATAAAAAGTAGCAAAAACTCCAAACAAAATATTGTGAAAAAGTTTAATAATTGTTATTTGAGCCCCAGAATGGAAAGAGAGTACAGTCGGGAGAAAGAAATACTTTTTAAGAAATTCAGACCAAATCTTTTCAAAATATAATTTCAAAAATGTGAGGCTTCATATTCAAGAAGAGCCACAAAATTGCAAAGCTGTAAACATGAATATTGCATGTAGGCATATCACAGCAGCTCCTCTGAAAAACAAAGCAAAAGAAGATCTAAAATCAGTCAGAGGGAAAGGTGTATTCCACCCTCCAAGGAGAAAGTCCAAGACTCATCTCTGACATTCAATAGAAAATATGGAAATCAGCAGACAACATGGGGAGAGATAAATGCAATGCTACCAAGAGATTCAGCCTGGAAATCTAGACCAAATGAGCAGGACTTTAGAAACAAAAGCAAAATGAAGACTGTTTATAAAATAAGAAAGTGGAAAACTTTGACATCTCATTACCAGCACACCTACAGGAAATAAATTATACAGAGAGATTTTCAGGGGAAAAATAAAAATTTCCTCAATGGACACTATGAAGAATGAAAGAATGAATGAGGATTGAAAAATTGTAGGTACTTAGACAAAAATAAGTGGCTATTAACTATTTCAAACTGTAACAAAAATATTTGTGAGATTTAAAATATATAGAAATGAAAACAGCCTGGCTCAGTGGTTCTACCATCATCCCATCAACTCTGAAATCTGAGATAGAAGAGCAATGTGAAGGTCAGCTTGGAAAGCAGCCCTTTCCAAAAGGGACCGAGAATGTGCCAAAGTAGTAGAGTAGCTGTACTTAGGTTTGACACTCAGTACCACAAAAGAATAAAATGAAGAATAAGAACCAGTCATCAAAGTCAATCAAGAATTTAAAAACTCATACATTACTAATAATAGAAAAAGTAATATTAGGTAGACTTTTATGTAGTCAGTGGATGCCGTTTTTTTTGAATAATAAATACAAGGAAAAATAAAAGAAAATTCAATGTGTACAAAAATTATCAGGTAATCTGAAAGATGTTAATAAAGGAAGAAACAGATCAGAGACATAAGTAAAGAAATAAAAAGTGCAGTGCATAAATAGAACCAAATATACCTAAAGTGGCATTAAATGTCACAGATTAAATATTTTAACATATTATAATATAATGACCTTCATTCTACATAATATTAAAGACTCAATTACATCATATTTTGCAAACCTTAAACATAGGAACTCAATTAAATACTACACAAAAGATTAAAACATATATTCCATGCAATAAATAATAAAAAAGAGAAAAAAATTCTTAAGTTTATTAAAAGTTAGACTGTATGGAAAGAAACATTACTAAAGTTATTTTGTTATGACTTCAAAAAATTTCACTTTGTGAAAATGTGAAAATTCTCAATATGTTTGCCTATTAACATAGCCTCAAAATATGGAAAACAAAAGTGAACAGAGAGAAGAAATACAAATTAACAATCATAGTTGGAAATTTTGTCATGTTTCTTACTACTTAATGAACAGCAGACATAATCAATGAGCATAAATGAAATAAGTACAACTTGAATAACACAATTATGTTAAGTAATGTATGTAGTACACTATGCTCAACAGCAGAATCATTCACATTTGTTAACGGCTGCAGAATGTGTTTCAAAATAGACCATTTATTGAATCACAAAGTATATCTGAAGCAATTTCAAAGGATTAGCACACAGAATACATTCTCTTAACATAGTGCTTCTAAGTTAAGAATCACAAGTAAAAAGGTGATCAGAAAATCTTCAAATGTTTACAAATTACTCAACATATTTCTAATTCACAATGAAAATTAGAATTACATTTGAAATGAATAACAAAATAAAATGTAACAAAACTTTTGTGATGAAGCTGTGGATATACTCATTGGAAAATTTGCAAACCTAAATATGCAATAGAATTAGGATAGCTGAATATGTAAAGAAATTATGAAATGAAAATAAAAATATAAGGTGAGTGTTTACTTAGGTTATACTCACCTAAGTAAATGAAAAAGACAGGCACAATAAAAATGTGAGGAAAAATTAATATGTTAAAAATCAAGAGTCAATTCTTTGAAAAGATGAATAAGGAAAAATATTGATGCAACTAAGAAGATATTCTATTTCTGTCAATTAATCTGCAAACTTAAAT
This sequence comes from Petromus typicus, assembly GCA_004026965.1. NCBI lineage: Eukaryota > Metazoa > Chordata > Mammalia > Rodentia > Petromuridae > Petromus > Petromus typicus. The sequence goes on from PVIR01005447.1 coordinate 51,489, forward strand.
GAAATAAATAAACTTCCTACAAAGAACTTGTTAAAATCAACCAAAGCAGAAAGTTTGAAGATTCTCACATTATGAATTTAATCACTAATTAAATACTTTTATGCAAAGAAACACAAAGGCAGACAAGGTGGTGAACAATGATGGTCCCTGGACTCTGGGGGTCTGAAACAGAAGGTTCACAGGTTCAAGACAAGCGTGGGTAATTTTGTGGAATCCTGTCTTAAAATTAAAGATAAAAAGGGCTGGGATCCTAGGTGTAATGTTCAGTTCTGGTTCAGAAAAGAGAGAGAGAGAGAGAGAGAGAAAGTCTGAATAATAAATTAATAAATTTTTCCAAACACATTTTTCATAAAACTTGTGGAGAACAGATAAAAATCATGACACAATTTTAAAAGTCACTTTAAAGAACTTCATAGAATTTTATAAGCAATAAGACTGACAAAAAAATTTAATGAAAAATAAATAACAATTTATTTTAGGAATTTGTTAAAATTATAAAGAGAATATCCACAAATAAAATTCAGAAATAAATCATTATATCTAAGTAACTTTTCATCTGAATATACAAAATTGCTCCTCCATCAAAAAAAATCAATGTAATTCATCACATTAATTTTATATAGAAGAATCCATGTAACCGTTCTAATGCATGCAAAGCATTTGATTGAATATAACATGAAATCATCATTAAAAAATATAATCTTTTTAAAATTTATTTATTTATTTTTTTAATCTTTATTGGTACATTAAATATACATATCATGATTGTACTCCATAACGGGGATTTGTACCAGTATAAGACACAACTTAATTCTCATTTTTTCCCATAGCCCTACCCACCCTACCACCCCCCTATATACATAAAATTTGTTTCCTTACTTTTTTGTTACAATCTCGACATTGTCCCCTTTCACCTTATTTTACATTGAGCATTTTCTATTTCACAATATATAACATACAATTCTAGGACTCATTTACATCTTCATTTTCTCATACCAGAGAAAAGATGTGATATGTCCCTATCTGTGCCCTATTTATTTCACTTATGAGGATATCCTCAAGGTATGTCCATTTAAGTAGAAATGATTCAAACTTATCATTTTTTATGGCAGAGTAATACTCCATTCTGTAGAAGAACCACAGCTTTTTTATCCAGTCCCCAGCTGATGGACACTTGGGTTGTTTCCAAGATGTAGCAATCACAAACTGGGCTGCTATAAACATGGGTGCACATATGTCACTGTGATATGAGTCTTTTAATTCTTGTGTGTATATACCTAGCAGGGCAATGGCAGGGTCAAATGTAACCATCAATCCTAGCTTTTTGAGGATTCTCCAAACTGATCTCCACAGGGGTTGTATGAGTCTACAGTCCCACCAACAGTGGAGAAGGGTTCCTTCTTCTCCACAGCCTCGCCAATATTTGCCGTTGGCTGATTCTGAAATGTATAATCTTTCTTAACACGCTTGAAGATTCAGAAAAGCTGTTCCTTAGTCTCATACAGAATACTTTTTAAAAAAATAATGGACAGTAAATATGCTTAACAATGATTTCTAAAAGTCTTTTCCCATGAGACTGGAAGGAAACAGAGAGACCTACTGTGCCTAAATCTACTCAATATTGTAATGATGGCGGTAGTCAGTATAGTGAATCACAGGGGAAAAAAAAGTGTCAATGCTGGGTGAGAAAAGCAAAGTTTTCATTCCTTGCATGGACATTCACTGGGCCCTCAAACATCTGTGAATAGCCTGTGGGATTAAACCATGACCTGATCAAGGAAACATCTACAAGGTCAAAAACACAAAATTGCAATTCTATCTCTTTTTTTGTACCAGAGAAATTCAATTAGAACATGATGTAGAAACTCTACTATTTATAAAAACATGAAAGAAACATCAAGCATTCAATAATAATTGTAATGAAAGGTGTTGAAGACCTTTACACATAAAACTAACATTACATGGAGAAATCAAATATATAAGAGAGTGAAGACATAGAGTACTTACAGATTGAAAGAACAATTTCTTAAAATGTCATTTTTGCTCAAATCTATCAAAGACTTTCCCAATTAAAACTCTAGCAGTTTTTTGGTTGTTTCTTTCTTTAAGTGAATTATAAAACTCCTCCTAAAATTTCTATGTTTAATAAATGGGATTTATTTATAAAATTTTGAAGAAATAGAATATTCAGAAAACTTAAATTTACATATATCAAATTTTTCTATAAATATAACTATAGTAATAGCACAAGCACAAGCATTTACTTCAATGGGAGAAAATAAAACACATAGCATAGATTTTTTTTTATAGGTACAATAACTAGTTTTATGGGAAGTGATATAAGATACTGAGAAAATGTGAACTAGTTAGTAATTTGTACTGGATTAATTGAATTTCTATATAAAAGAGACCAAATTCTGTTCCCTTCTTATTCATGTAAAATTTGGATAATGTATAGGCTTAAACTCATATTACAAAATACTTCCAAAGGTTATCACCAATACTAGTAAGGTTATCAAAAAGATGATTCAACAGCCACTACATCGCGGAGTCTAAGCAGACATGATGTCCAAATGAATCATCATTTCTCAGACTAAATCTTGGAAGAGAAAAATGAGATGAGAACTGGAAACTAATGATGTAGAAGTAAAGTGTTGGACTTCATAGTACACAGACAGTATAGTTCAGTAGTTTTAACAAGTACACTGTATTAATGCAAAGTGTTAAAAGAGGACATTGGGTATAAGATATTTAAGAATGCTATTCAGTTTTTGCAATTTTCTGTACATCAATCAACTATTCAAAAATGCTTAAATTAAAATTCATTGAAGATTAAAGTAAAGAAATTTCCCAGAGGTGTAGAATAGTTTGTAGAAATAAGATAATTATAGAGCAGATTCAGAAAGCTCTACATCTGACAAAGAGAAGTCTTTCTTCATCTTGCTAAGAAAGAAGGAGAAAAAATTCAGAATAAATTATCAAGTAATCCATTCAATGCAGAAATTCCAAGAGATATGATTTCACAGTAGAAGGACCAATAAGTAGAAATAAGAACAAAAAGAAAAAAGAATGCTTCAGAAAACATTCAAAATATACAAAGCGGCCAAAATAGTATCATCACATTTCCTCCACTGATAGATGGATGGTAATGAAAGAATATATTCAAAGTGCTCCGAAAAACAATGTCCTGTCTTGAAGTTTATACCCATCAAAGTAAGAATCTAATATGCGGACAGTATAAAAACCATTTCTGGCATCTATGACTCAAAACATTTATGTTTCAGAACTCTGCCTGACATAATTACAGGAAGAGAAACCAAGAAGAAAGAAGGACGCTTCATCAGCTTTGTGTCACTGTAATGAAATACTTGAGGCAGATTACTTTATCAAGAAAAATCTATTTTGCCTCACAGTTCTAAAGATTCAAAGTCAGAGTAAAATCTGGTGGTAGCTTTCAGCCATCAGACTCTGGATGTGGTGTGTCACATGCCAAGAAACAAGAGCTTTTATGTGGAGGGCAATCATGGGGCAGGAAAGCCAAGCTAGGCTCTAGCTTCAGAGCAAGGTGTGTGGGCAAAGAAGTACATGGAGGATCACAGGTTACTAATTCAAAGGAAGCCGAGAAATGGTGAGTGATCACATGTGCTATATCTATCACCTGACATTTTACAAGGCTGATGGTAGGGATGGAGCATATTATCCAAAGACAGAAAACTAGGGAGACAAACTCCAAGTATTCACTGTTTGGGGCAGACAGTTAGGAAAAGTGATATGACAGTGGTGTTCCACCTGGATCCATACTAAATAATGTTCGTATGGTAATAAGTCCATTATAGTTAATATAGAATTAACCAAAAGTGAAATATTACTGTATTTTTAGAATTGGCAATATGGAAAAATTTCATAGAACTATTTCCAATAAGTAGCTTATTGACACAGTTGAAATTTAGTGAATGAAGAGATTGCAGTCTAAATACAACAGATTCATATATTAAGGAAAAATATAAATAGCCTAGATCAATGTTGACAAACCTGTGGGATGCAGCAGGAGACAGAGCCTTCTGTCCACATGTGAGACATGTAAATAAGTTGGTTTTTCTCAACTGAAACATCAGCACTCAAGTTTAATTGCAGTTCTTGCACTTTGTGGTAAATAAGTTGGTTTTTGGTTGCTGTTTGAGTAGTCAGTCTCTGAAAGGTGGGCTGTCTCTGACCTAGAGAATTAACATTACTTCCTCACTGGACAGAAGAAATGAGAGAGGCGTAGTAAGAACTGAGGTTTCCTATGTTTTATTGATGCTATTTTCATAACAATTTTTGATTCTTTAAATCATGGCTATGTGCTCGCTTACATATAAAATAATTAGCATTAAAGATAATGCAAAATAATAGAAAAGAAAAATATAATAGTTCATGTGCCACAGATGCATCATGATGTGTAACCAAAAACTCAGGAAAATTGCTTCATGTTTATTTACAGCAACCAAAAGTGTTTTCTTGGGATTCAATGGGATACGGTTTCTCAGCTACACCAGCTAACTAATTAGAATGCTTTCTGAGGTGGTGTGGAAACCCACCATGCTATATGCTAGTTTATAAATGATGAGACTGCCTGGTTATAGCTAAATATTGATAATCCTTTGTTTCCCTGAGTATTCATTTACATAATCTTTAACGAATTCCATCTGAGAATTTCTACAGAACAATAATAAGTCTTTTCTTGAATATAATACTGAGCATGAAATTGTTCATAATGAGTAAAGGCACATTTTTGCCTGATAGGAACAAACTTTTGATAGAATCCACTTATTTCTCTGAAACCTGTAGTTAATCACATAAGCTATTTTGTTTTCAAGAATTAGATAATTGGACTCATTAACTGGTGTATTAGAGAAGAAAAGGATTTCTAATTGTGTTTACACCAAAATATATGAGTTAATAAATAAAATGTGATAATGGTCTGTTCAAAAGATTAAGAACTTTCCCAATACAGCATGTCTTACTAGGTATGGTTAGTATACATTTGTACACATACACATCTTCATTGGTTTAAAGCCAATCTTTGAAATTCAAAACAGTAACCAAGCAGCTCAGAAAAATGCATATGTTAAAGAAAATTTAGTCCAGAAATATCCAATGCTTGATGGAAGTGAACTTTAAAATATCATATGCTTGGGCAGGGGATTTAGCTCAGTGGTTCGAGCGCCTGTCCTGTAAGTGCAAGGACACAGGTTTGATCCTTGGTAACCACATGCCATACTGGTCATGGAGACTCACGCCCAGCAGCAATTAGTACCACATAGCACAGCCCCGGGCATGGTGGCTCATGCCTGTAATCCCAATACTTGGGAGACAGAGGCAGGAGGATTGCTGTGATGTGAGTTTGAGGCTGAGCTCAGGGCCAGCTTGAACTACAAAGCGAGACTCTGCCTCAAAAAAATATATATATATATATATATACACACACACACACACACACACACATATATATATATATATATATATATATATATATATTCTCTCTCTCTCTCTATATATATATATGTATATGTATAAATTCTAAATTGTCTAAGCTGCTCCATATTTGTGCCGTAAAACCAGTATTCAGTCCACTGTGCCTGCTCTTTCTTAAGTTGTTTCAATTCTGCTTGAGCTTTATCTCTTGATTCCAAGTTCTCCAGTGTCTCTCAAACTGATAGTTTTCTTATGCACTTATCTTAAAATTCAACACTACATGCTCTGGAAATCTAGGCCACTTTCTCCTGAATCAGATTTAAACCCCAAATATGAACCTCTTTAATACATTCCCATTACAATTGTACACACATACACTCACATACACATATATAGTACATGGAATTTATGAGGGGTGACCAACTCTCAATTCTGCTCCCAATGCAAAGGCAGGCCATACTTTCATGCACTGGACTTTTTTTTCTTCTTTTCTTTTCAGGATCAAGGTAAACATCACACTTATGCCAAATCTGTCCCTCAGCTCTCGAAGAATAATCTTTTCATGGTCTCCCTGGTGCCTTTGCCTCCCAGGAGAAAGTGTCAGCTCCTAGTCAAGGTTGAGAAAAACTTTGCTGGTTCTAGGCTGTTAAACCTATCAAGCTCATGCTCTGTCCAAGGATAATGGTGTCCTGGAGGTGCAGGTGAGGTGTTCATGTGCATTATTGCATCCTTAATAAATCAGTGAAATTTGTTATTATTTAGGTATGAGCTTTCTTTATTTATTTTATATAGCTGTTATAATTGGACTAATGACCAAAAGAACTTAATGACACTTAGTGTTCTTTGTGTTTATCATTATTTGTTAACACCATTGCAGAAATTCAACATGAATTTCTTTCTCTGAAATTCTTCTTTGAACACATTTATTCTACCTTTTCTTATGTCCACATTAGAAAGGGGTATGAGCACTACTGTCAGAAGACTTGAGTTTGAATCCTAATTTTTCCATCAATCAACCATGTGACATTTCAAAAGCACTTCAGTCTTTAAGTAGATATTTCCTCATTTGTGAAATAAAAGATTGTGATACATCTACACAATGTGAGAGTTGACAGTTTCCAATGAGAGAAAGTGTTTGAGAGCATTTGTAACCTACAAAGCTTATTTCCAGCTTTAGTTGTCTTCCACTCTTCACTGGAAAAAATTCATATCTTTTAGCACTGTCCCCCAAGACTCATTACTGTTGGAGACCATGTCAATGTAGTTCCAGCTATGGGATTCCCAGTGCTGTTTTCTATTCTCATTTGTCTTTACACATATTTTCTCAAGTCACGTATTTTTCTTTTCTTCTGCTGCACCTATTTTCTTCTATTTTTTATCTCCTTTTCACTGCTAAAAATATTCACCATTCCCTTGGGATCTTTGATATAATTTTTGTTTCTCTTTATTTCCTCTTATTCTTCCCATATTTTCCCACCAGTACACAGAGCAGACATTTTGAAAACATAACTTGTAAAGAAACAGCTTGTATTCCTTTAAAGTTTTCAGTGCAGTGCTTAAAAAGAGTTCTGTCGTGTTCCTGGAAACTCTAAATTGCCTAAGCTGCTCCATATTTGTGCCATAAAACCAGTATTCGGTCCACTGTGCCGGCTCTGTCTTCTTAAGTTCTTCCAATTCTGCCTGAGCTTTATCTCTTGATTTCAAGTACTCTAGTGTCTCTCAAACTGATAGTTTTCTTATGCACTTATCTTAAAATTCAACACTATGCTCTGGAAATCTAGGCCACTCTCTCCTGAATCAGATTTAAACCCCAAATATGAACCTCTTTAATACACTCCCATTTACAAATGCACACACATATACTCATATACACATATATAGTACATGGAATTTATGTGGGATGACCAATGTATTATAAAATTTCCAAAGTAAATAAGGCAAAGGACCTAAGAATTTGCTGTACCTACTTGATTATGGTGTAGTTTCGTGAGGCCATTGAGAATTCTTTCATGCTGAATGGCCTCCTAGGGAGACTGTGCAGCCACCTTATAAGCTGTTCTCATATTTAACAACTTTCATTCCTTAGAAATTTATTTATTTACTTTTTTGAAGCAAAAAGGCAACCTGCAGAGTGTGTGAATAATTCATTTCCTTTTGCTTTCACACACTTTTCCATTTGGTTGGATTGTGTTGGTTTTTATTTTTCAGCATATTCAGCTTTTGTTTTCCTGAATTAATGCTGAAATGAATATGGCTGGTTGTGCTAAGAAAAAAGACAAGGTATTCTTACCCTTGACTCAGGTTTGGAGCAGCAGAGTTCAGTCAAAGATAATTCTTCCATTAGGTAGGCAAAGTGCTCAGTGACTAGATTTATTAGCCTATTATCAAGTTGTCCAAAAGCCACTCACAAGCATTCTCATTTTACTTTTTTCTTTATTCTGTGTGGCTATTCAGATTTGGAAAGTGTGTAAAATGCTTTAGTGTAGTTGGAAGAACTTCAAGGATGGAAACATAAACATCACTGGGATGATTATAATTAACAGGAAACAGAACATTTTCACCTCCTAGTCCCACTTCATCTTTCCTTTATTTTGGATTAGGATCTAGAAATTAAAAGTTGATTGGCAGGGCTGAGTGGTCAGAATCTACTCCATGGGTCTGCCATAACCACAGTCAATATTCATATTATCTGATATACACCTTGGGATGAATAATCTGAGACAGATCACATTTTACCTCCAAATACCCCAAGTAAGCTCTTTCAGGATCCTGCTTTACTACATTGATGAAGGATTCCCTAATGAAGAGACTGAACTTTTTACCTCATAAAATCACACACTTTGAAAGACTGAGCATGTTCTCCCATCTCAAGGAAAAGGATTGTGTAGAGTTCAGGATCAGGTTTCCATGAGCCAATCCACTAAGAATAATCATGTGCTACATAGTCAGGTTTTGGTCAGTGATGAATCTTACGTATAGGGATTCTGTAATTTAAAAAGAGAAACTAAAATACCTACCATCTAGGGACTTTGTAGATGTTATAATGTCCTGTGGCCCCACATTATTTGTGTGTTTGTGGTAATGTTGGGGAAAAGAAACTTAATATATTTCCAATCATATAAAATCATAGCACATACAATTATATATACTACCTAATACTTCATGACAATAATAAACAACTATTCTACTTGTTTGTATATTCAATGTGATATCCTTTTTATGATTTTAGAAAGTATCGCTACTTATTTTTAAAAGTTTATTGTAAAGCAATATTCAGTGTTACCTCTGAGGGAAGCTCATATGATTTGTAGTTATTAGGTCTCATTTTCTCTTGTGCTTGATTTGATTTCTCATTGCTTTACTCATGATGGCCAGAGGAGCAATAAGATGTGTTTTGTACAGCATCTAGGCCATGTAAGTTTTGTACTTTACTATATTTACATTGTATTTACATGACAATTTCAGACCTTACTTTTGTGCCTGAACTGTTCTGTATAATCCAGGGAGAGTCCATCTCCTTTAAGAAGTTCTGAGGACTCATTTGCCTATACATTAAATGGTAAGTTGCTGGTTTATTTCATGTTGAAGCATAACCTCCAATTGCTCAGTTCTGCTAAGAAAATAAAAAAGAAGAGGGTAGTTTAGGAGTCTAAACATGCTAAAGCCACTCTTATCTTCTTTTTGATGGCAAAGCAGATTAGCAAAATCATTCACCCATTTTCCATATAAGTAGCAAATATTTGTTCTCCAGGTAAAAATGAGTTTATGCATAAAGTTATCCACAAATTCAATGCACTTCATATTCAAACCCTACTCACATTTTTTTTAGAGATGGAAATTATCCTAAAATTCATCTAGGATCACAAAGACATTGAATAAGTAAATGAATTTGGAGCAAGAAATAAAATTGATGGTTCTATGTCAATTCTTAATATGCTAAAATATATAGATTTCAAAATATTATGATGTTTTTTGTGAAAACAAGGAATAAAAATAAACATTATTTAAAAATATGGAGTGTAGCTTGGCCATGGTAGTTTACGCCTGTAATCCCAACACTCGGGAAGCAGAGGCAAGAGGATTTCCATGAGTTCAAGGGTAGCATGGGCTACACAGAGAGTTAAGAACCAGTCTGAGTACAAAGTGAGAGACTGTCTCAAAACTTAAGGTGTAAGTGAGTTCTGAAATGTATGATAGATACTGTGAAATAACAAGGAAATAGTCAAAGTGACAAGGGGTATGAGGGATAAATAAAAAGAGGGAAAGAAAGTTTGATGGTGAGAAAAGGAAACAAAGTTTATGAACATAGGCAGAAGGTTGTAGGGTGGGCAGGAGAATGGGAAAAACGGGAATTAAGTCATGTCATGTACTAGTACAAATTCTCAATTGACTGTGATCATAATGTGTATATAAAATGTACTGATAAAATCAATTTAAAAATTTAAAAATACTAAAAATATAGAATGATAGAATAAAGTAGAGAACTCAGAAATATAGCCTCATCTGCATTATCAACTGTGCCCAGCAAGATGCTAGGGACAGAGTGGAGAAAGGGTATTCTTGTGTAAACAGAATGTACAGAGTTTTTTTAAGGAGAAAAAAATTGCATACTTATCTTACACTACACACAAAAGTTAACTCAGATTGATAAAAGATTTAAATGTAAAAATCAAAACAATAAAAGCCTGACAGGGAACACATGGTGAAAATCTTCCTGACATTAGGTTCAATAACAAGATTTTGAGAGTGACCCCAAATCACACACAGTAGATAGGAAAGTACACGGTGTCATTGCATCAAACTAAAAAGCCTCAATACAGCAAAACGAAAGGACAGTCTATGAATTGGGAGAGAATGCTTGCAAACCATACATCTAATAATTGCTCAATGTCCAAAATATATACTAAAACTAGTTTAAAACTTATGAAACCAGTTAAAAGTAGGCAATGCACATGAATATAAATTTCACTACAAAAGACAAGAATAGCTAACAGATACATGAAGAAGTGGGCAGCACCCTAAATATCAAGGAAATGCAAATCAAAACTACAAAACGATATAACTGCATACCTAGTGGAATGGCCATGATAAAAAACAAAAGGTAATCACTGGCAAAATGTGGAGGAAAGGAAGTCTTAAAGACTGTTAGTAGGAATGTAATTTGGTAGAGCTACTATGGAAATCAGTACAGAGATGTCTCAAATGTTAAAGTAGAGTTACTCTTCTGTAAGCGGTCTCATTTCTGAGTATATAGATCCAAATGATATGAAAAAATAAGAGATATCTGTACCTCACCATGTCATTGCAATATTGTGTATACTAGCCAAGGTGTAAAGAAAACCTAACTGTTGAATGACAGGTGAACAGATACAGAGAAGTTGACATATGTGAACAATGAAATAAGATTCAGCTATCCAAAAGGGGAAAGATGCCATTTGAAATAATGTGGATGGACGTGGAGGACTTAATCTTACATTTGATAAAACAAATCTACAGAAACATAAATACTGAATACTTGCACTTTATGAGCTATCAAATTGTCAAGCCCACTGAAGCAAAGAGTAAAATAGTACTCATAAGAGGCATGGTGGAGAAGGCAGAATGCGGAGATGTTGGCCAAAGGATACCAGTTTCCATTACAAAAGATTCCAGCACAGTCCTGCACAGTATAGGTCATATAATTAATCATACTATGTTTTACAGTCAAAAGATTATAAAGAAAATAGATCTTATGATATATGCTTCTGCTATGTAAAATTGTTTTATAAATAAAAAAAGTAAATAAAAGATACAGAGGACATTTTTTGAGGTGAAAAGTTTTTGGCCTTAGTTATGGTACTAATCATGTATGTATATGTATATTTATATCCAAACTCATACAGTTATGTACGTAAAATATGTAGAGGCTTTTTATATATTAACCATATCTAAAAATAGTTAAATAGGCAAAAAAAACCCTTCTTACTGTTATCAATTCTTGATTATTGGGCAGTTAACTTTCATATATTATAGATTTTCTACTACAGAATTTTAGCATTGAACTGTCTGACACCCAACACCCTTTTTAATATTGAGTTAAGTAAAACTAGATAAAGAAGTGAAAAGTTGGCATTATACTCAAAGTCAAAAATAAATGACTATGGCATTTCTCCTTATCCTTATTCTCTGTGAGTGCGGGTAGTCAAATATTGGCACCAATTTTAGAGAAAGTTGGGAATGAGTGGAAAACATCTTTATGCTCTTAGAATTTCCTGATTAGTTCTGTACTGCTGAATAGCAGAATAAGAGAGGGACACAGTGTATCCTTTTGGATAAAAATATTTGACAATTACTAGCAAGATGCACCTAATCCGCTCTGTGAAAGAAACCAGTGTAACAAAGAGGAAAAACTAGAAGAATGAAAAAAACATATTTGGATGCACCATTATTTTTTTTCATAATACTTAATATAAATTACTATTCAAGTGCCTGATGCAGAAGTGGATCTTAACCAATGATGTAGTTGTACCCACTGTATCAGTTACCAGTTTTCAATGCTATCAAAGTGCCTCTGTGTGTATATGTTTGTGAGAAGTACCTTAATATAAATTTATAAGATGATTTAGTTTAATAGAGTTTTAACTTTGACCTGGGAAGCAACTGGTGTCATTGTCATAGTCAAATTTCAAGTGTCAGTATACTCACCCTTCCATCTCTGGTATCAAATAATATGTATTTTTGTGACACTAAATGGTTAAAATGGACACCACTCTACTTTTTAGATGTCTGTCCTGAAATAACACATCATTGCTCTGGACCAGTAACTCCTCTGTGCCTCCCAATCTCTCTTTTCAAAAAAGTAAGTGCTTATTCATTATCAAACACTAGAATGTTTCATATTAGGGGAAGGTGAGGAAACAAATAGTAGTGCGATAAATAAATGTCTAGAACCAAGAAGCCATGCATATATCGATCTAATAAATTGCTCCTGGACACTGAAGAAGAAGCTGGAATTCAGTTTGATTATCAGTCATCTCTCTTTGTCTCTCTTTGTTGATGAACTACTCAATCTGTGGGCCCAGAAGTACAGAAGCACAAGTGGCAGCTAAGAGTGAAATACAGCAGATCTGCATATCTGCAAGATTCATGCAGCAAAGATCCAGTCCATTTGGAAAACATGTCTTTGTTTCTTTGCATAACTTGGGACATGTTGTGATTTGCCTTTGATACATGTGAATCCAAGGAACTATGTCAACTGTGGGCTAAAATGATCAATTAATTGTGACCTTTCCACTCTTTTCCTATTAGCTAGCTGAATAGAGAAGACTGAACCCAGGACTCCAGGCTTTAATAAATTGTGAAATCACAGTTCACAGAAAGTCAGGCCCTGAACAACAATCAAAACGAAAATTACTCATCCATTCAAAATATCTAGGATTGGAGGTCTCATTTGACTTGGCCATTGCTCTGCTAAGTATATACACAAAAGAAATAAAAGATTCATATCACAGCAACATATGTGCACCCATGTTTATAGCAGGTCAGTTTGTGATTGCTAAATCTTGGAAACAACCAAAATGTCCATCAATTGGAGACCAGATAAAGAAGATGTGGTTCTTTTATAGAATGGGTATTATTCTGCTATTAAAATGATAAGACTGAGTCATTCATATTCAAATGGATGTACCTTCAGAACATCCTCATAAGTGAAATAAATAGGCCACAGATGTGTAAATATCGTATCTTTTCTCTGGTATGAGCAAATGAAGATGTAAATAAGATTTAAATTTTTTAAAAAATTTGCGTTAGCCTTAAATAAATTTCCAAGACTTTTAGTTGTCTTATACTTTGAGAGTTTGTTGATTATACATTAATGAGACCTTAAGGAGTGCTTCACAGCACTTGATTTACAAATATCATCTTTACTGTTCCCTGTTTTGTCTTCTAAGTCAAACATTCAACAAGTGGTATAAATTTTATTCAATCAACACATATTTAATGAATATTGACTACAATGAAGATTACTAATGTATTGATTTTTTTATTTAGGAAAGTAGATCTCAACATATGAGATCTAAAATTTTAAACATATAGATATAAAATAAAGTTAATTTTATACTGGAATATATATGATACTACAGTATAGTAAGAGAAAGAATATATATTACATAGCTAGATGCATAGATATGAATATATTAATATATAATCAAGAGAAAGTAAATTTGAAACTAGAATATAACTATCTAGGGCTCAATTTCAATTTTTCCCTCTACTTTCTTCTCCCCACTTGTCCACTGTTGAAACAACAGTTTCATGCCTCCCAATTCAGAGACTAATTTTGCCATTTGATGACACCGGGTGGGAATGACATCTGTCTGTTGATACTTGCTACTCCTAAATCTGCACAAATCCTGCTAAAGCTTTTCAGTGTCACAGGGAAAGGCTGATCCTCCATGTGTTTTTCCATTATTAGCAAATTAAGATGCCCTTTGGGAACCAGTCTTCTCTCATAAATCATTTAAATACAGAATGGGGAATGATCTCCACCTTCACACTAATCTCTGAACCTGTGTGGGAAATCACCAGTTTGTACTCTCAATCTCCTGTTCGTCTCCAAATCCAGACTTCCTAATAGGAAAATACAGGTTTCTCAAACACAGTCGTGTTCAGATACAATTAATTAAAGTCTCACACTCTCAGAAGCTTATACTTTTTCACTCTCAAACAAAAACTCAAATCTATTTAGGAAAAAGAAAACGAAAACTTTTTTAAAACTCCATTCCCAGTTTGCATAGTCTCTAACAGTGCATTTAAATCAATTCCTGTGCTCGCTGCACAAATAATTTCTGAAGTTTCTGAGACATAAATTTGTGATGAAGTGAACTGGCACTAATTTCTCTTTATCTTAAAGAGGCTGAAATTCAGACTAGCCTCACCTCCTCATATTTTCTAACATTAACGCTGTCACTAAAAGTTTGCAACTTCCAAGGCTCTGTTCAAAACTTGCTTCTCATGGGACCACAAAATAACTACCAACTGTTTTGTCAGATTCCAGCCAGGTGGAAAAGAACAGTCATCGTGAGGACAAGTCTCTCCAAGAACTGAATAAAAGGCGCCTGACTGAGTAAATCCACCACCACCACCCCCCAGCCCTTTCCTCTCTGCGCAGCACCGTGCTGCTGTCTCCTCCAACATCCCTCCAGCTGACTTTTGCCTCAGAGTACAGTTCACAGGTTCTGGTCCAGGAGAATTGCCAAATGGGTTTTGCCAGCAGCACTTTTTCTCACTTATCTGAAAGGAAATTGCAACCACGCATTTCTGACTCATGTATGGTCAAGTTATCAACATTTAGCTTCTGGGATCTTTCTGATGACCATGTAGACAAAGTTATCTTTTAATAAGCCTTGAAATATATATTTCTTTTTGAAAAAACAGAAAAGCTTTTATCTCACTTACGATACAAAGCAAATATCACTCGAGTGTGATGAATTTTTTAATTATACTTTTTTTCTCTTATGCTGTTTGTTTTCCTGGATATTCCTTGATTTAGAAAGCAAGCACTATTATATTTTCTGCAGATTTTCCTCTCTACTCACCTTTCTTATAGAATTTCTGACAAAAATTGAATTTGCCCTTAAGGTTTGGGTCAGATATTACTGTATATTCAGCATCAGTTACGAAATACCAGGGTTCCTTCAAGCCTTGACTTCATATTTGAGTGAGGTAGTTCAGCATTTTCAAAGTTTTTAGGGCAACTTAGTAGATTTTACTTAAAAGTACCTCCAATTTTTTCATACCCTGTCTAGCCAGGGTATTCTTTATGGCCTATGGCAGTGCGATTACATTTGCATTATTGTGTGGGCATCACTATGTTGCACCATGTTTTTTGTGATTTGGGGGAAGAAAGGATGGAAACAAGATGAAATCTGTTGAAAGTGGAATAGCTCAAGGTTTCCAATGGAATTTATAGACTGTAGAATTTCTGTTCAAGAAATTATTCCACTCCCTGGTTATCAAATGGGAGTCTTTGAGGTTTTATATCCGTATCAATGGATGGCTACATAATCTGATTGAAATAATATTTTTTCTTTCATTTTGAATACATTTTCATCTAGCTGAAGTAAAATTGAACTGGAAATAAAAGGAATGATTGAGTTCATTTCCTGTCCTGGGTTACCACTATGATTTAGTAGTGATAAGTAACATCTAATAAATGCCAATTCTATTCTATTGTATTCATCATCTTTATATGGCTATGACAAAATATATCAGACCAATCACCTTAAAGGAGTAAAGGTTTACTTCAGCTTATGGTTTCAGAGGCCTTAGTCCCTGATAATATGGCTTCATTGTTTCCGGCCCTGTGAAGAGGCAGAATGTTACCATGGGATGCACACAGAGGAGCAGAAATGTTCATCTCATGTTGGCCACCAAGCAAAGACAGAGAACATGGGGCCAGGACACAAAAACGGAGTGCTCAAGAACACACTGGCACAGACTTCCTCCTCTGGGTCCTACCTCATAGTATTCACCATCTCTCAATACCTACCCTCATTAAGGTATGAATCATCAATGTGTCAATTTGTTTTTGAGATTTGATCCCTAATGATCCAATCACTTCCCAAAAGCTCCGTCTCTGAACACCACCACGATGAGAATTAAGGAAGCCTTCCACACATGAGCTCTCTCTCTCTCCCTCTCTCTCTCTGTCTCTCTCTGTCACCCTCCCTCTCTCTCTCTTTCTCTCTCTATCACACACACACAGTGTGTGTGTGTGTGTGTGTGTGTGTGTGTGTGTGTGTGAGAGAGAGAGAGAGAGAGAGAGAGAGATAAGGCCCTTTGTATACAAACTATAACATCTACATACTTTACAACTATGCATAGTGCTAGAGATTTAGCTCAAGTGATACCACCCTTACCCTGGAAGTACAATGGCCCAAGTTTGATCCCCAGGACTGCAATAAAAAAATCTATGCCTAACATTTTGTGAAATAGGTTTTATTAACACACTCCTTTTAGATGTTAAACATTGAGGCTCAAGAAGTTTAGGTAAGTAGTGCAATTACAGTCTAAACCCAGAAATTCTGACTCTAAACTACCTAAACTCCTTACCTCACGATCTTTGTGTAGAAACACTAGTGTACTGAGAGACAAAAGACACCATCTGACATAATGCACTCATTCTTTCATTTAGCATTTATCATGCATCTACTGTTTCCAAGAATAGCTGTGAAAAATGAGAATAAAATCACAAGTGAAACCAACAAGATTCTGTAGTCATGGAGCTTACTTTTCCAAGGGTCATCAAAGGCCTTTCCAACTCTGATTCTCTGTCGTATAATTCTCTATAAATCTCACCACCCCCTCCACAGGTAATTGAAGTAATGTTTCTTTTATGAAGACTATTCTGGTGGTTTTGCTTTGTGGCTCTTTCTATTTTAAACATAATTGTGGATAATTCCTCTGGTTTCTATTGTATGTCATTTAGCCATTATAGCTCCATCAGATCACCATAATAAAATTTAAATGTTATCTGAAGGTGAACACTTCCAGGAAAACAGAAATATCTTACACCCTCAATCTATAAATATTTTTTGATTCATTTGATAGTAGAAGACACGTGATTATTTAATTATTCTTTTTTTCCATGTTTTATTTTCACTTTGGCTTCTGTGGTTCTTATGCCTCTTGACTCTTCTGTGAAACTCTGCTTACTTTATAAATTTTTAAATGTATTCACTTAGCAAATCCTTTTAACGTCTCTCTTAAGGACCAAATACCACTGAATTTGATAAAAAGATAAACAAAAAGTCCACAAATATTAAAGAAAACATTGCTTATTAGGAGACATAGAGTGAATAAATAAATTGCAGTGTAATGAGGTGTGGACCATAACACAGACAAATAAATTTAAAAATCAGAACCTAAAACTAACTGGAAGGAGAGGGAAACTATTTTTTAAAGATATCATTTAAGTGTTGTTCTGAATAATAAATAGAAATTGTCAGAGTGAAGAAATAAGGCCAGGAGAATTTTAAGTACTGAAAGTGAAATGTGGAAGAAACTGATATGGCAAGGAAAGGGTTTGGCAATGATATACTTGTTGGTGGTGGAGATGAGACTGAATTTTTATTTTGTGGCACAGTTTAAAAACTGTGAGATAAATGGAAGGTTATCAGCAACAGGAAGCTAACCAGAGCTTACAAAAAGTATGATTGAAAAGGGAATAAGAATTTTTTAGTTCAAAAGACTATGGAAATAATCATTTTCTCTACTCATGTGATTGAGTTCCTGTTGTAAACCATATTATCCTCAAAAGGTTCAGACAGGTTCTTCAGAGGGCACAGGACACCAGGGGCCAGAGGTACAAATCGTGGGAATTCTCAACTAACATTAAGAGGGAACAACAGGCATGTCTGTGCATTTTTAGCTACGTGTAACATGGAAATTCAAGAATAACAAAATACTTAAATAGAAAATTCTACAAATTTTCTTATACAATGCAACTAAGATAAAGAAGCAGGAACTGAACTATATTCATCTTTAATAAATCCGAATTCCAGCCCGTAACTTCATATGCCAGTATAAGCCAAAAACAAACATTCATAGCCATCATTTTCTATGAATTCTAGACACATGTTAGATCCAACTTTTCATCTACAACTGAGCTCTCGGTATGGATCAAATTTATCTTCTGCTTTATATATTTATATTACATGTCAGGGAAGGTAACTTTTCTCTACACCTAATTCTTCTAGTACAAAATTCACTACTGAATAAAATTAAGCTATTAAAATGACTAAAATTAGGGAAAATCCTTGTTTGGAGTTTACTTTATGCACTGGCTATGCATTGGGTATGATCTTTCTTTAAATCAGATCACTGGGTTGAACTGTTTGTATTTGAGACACCTGGAGGTGGTTTAATTATTCTAGGCCAAATACACTTCCACTTAGTACAATTCAGTTTATTAACACTGGCTTTTAGTTTTGTGGGGTGGTAAGGTTAATCTAACATTCTTTGGTTTTCCATTTGCTATTCTCTCACTATCTTTATACTGTTTCCCAAGTGTTTACTAGAACATCCGATTAGTCAAGATTCTGTTTTGCTTTAAATGGGAACTAAACCAAAATATTTTTTAAAGGATCTTAGGCCAAGCAAAGGATTTATAGTTTCTTATACCTATATAGTGAGTGATGATTTCACATGCATAGATAAAGAGATTCAAACAATATAACAATATGTCTCTCTTTTGGCTCTGCTTCAGTCTGTGGGTTGGATCCTTTCTCAGTCTATTTCTACCCCTATGATTGAAAAGATGGCTGCTCAAAATGACAAGCCAAGATCTATGTTTCTTGCCAACCTATATGACTAAAGCTTTCATATTTGAATGTCTGTGTATTAAATCAGGAATTATATTGGAATTATATCAGGAATCTGATTGGAGTGCTTTAGATATGTTACCATATTTACAAACTTAGACTGCATGAATGCCTGCGGTTGGGAGAGATTGAGCAGCAGAGCTGTGCTGGGCAGTCTGGCCATGGAGCAGTGTTTATTTACCTGCAGAGTCTAAGTGACTATAGCATTATCTGCACAAAAATTAATTCCAAATAGTTCTTATGTCATTCATAACAAAATCATCAGCACAACAAAAAGAAAAATTATTCCTTTTCTGAATCCAAGCAGAAATTGAAGATACATCCTTTTATTCCATTTACAGTAATACCTCAGTTCATGAGCACTCCTGTTCATGCCCATTAGATTTGTGAAAAGTAATGTCCTGTAAAGTTTTGCTTCCCTTCAAAAATACTGCACCGAAGGATGATGGTGACTGCAACCATGTTCTCTGCTCTGACATGTGCTCACTTCTTCCTCTGGCTGCAATCATAGTTGCAGACGGAATTGTGCATACTTAGGGGAAACTCTTTGCTGTGCTTTTTTTTTTTTTTTTTTAGGTTTTTTGAGACAGGGTCTCACTTTGTGGTTCAGGCTGGCCCTGAGCTCTGCCTCCAACTCACATCACAATCCTCCTGCCTCTGCCTCCCTAGTGCTGGGATTACAGGTGTGAGCCACCACGCCTGGCACTGTGGTATGTGGTACTGGTTGCTGCTGGGTGTGGGTCTCCACACCCAGTATTGTTATGTGGTTACCAGGGAATCCAACCCGGGCCCTTGTAGTTGCAAGACAGGCGCCGGAACCACTGAGCTAACTCCCCGGGCCCCCTTTGCTGTGCTTTTTAGCATAAGGTACGATCGAGTACTTTTCAAACCCCAGCTCCAAAGCATGGTGAGTTTTTTAAAAGTCCAGAGGAGGAATGAAGATATCCAAAATGTGCAGAGCAGTGAATGAAGGTTTCAAGAAATATGGAACAAGCATGATAGAAAGACTTTGAAGAAAATAACCATCAGATTGAAGATGAAAATCACAGAAAAGCACAGGCATGTTACTCATGTGATGGGGCTGAGGCCTTCCTGCCTCCACGTAGACTCAATGAGCTCAACCAGGGACACTTCAGGTAAAGGATGTGCAGCGGAGCCTGTCTGCACCTCAGAGTACAAGAAGGTGAATGTAATGATCTTGAATATTTTGAAAAGTAAAGATGATATCAATGGAGCTGACATGAGAAAAGGAGTAACAGTGTTCACCAAGCAAAGGACACAAGAGCTGGAAGAGGTGGGAAAACTGGTTAATGTGTTTGAATGAGAAACAGCTGTCCGGTGATAGTGTTAGTGGACCTGTCATTGGTGAAAAGGCCAGGAAATTGCAGTGGTTTACTGCAATAAAACCCTCTGCAAGTGCAATAAGTCAGGAATTTAAGGTTGGTATAAGGGTCATTTGATAAATTCCCCAAAAGAAGTGATAGCCACAGTATGATGAGACACACTGTGCTGCAAAAGCCCATGAGAAAAAAACTGCACAATTCCTGAAGGCAGGAAGATACATCACTGAATGAATGTTCAACTTCAATGAAACTAAACTGTTCTGAAAAAAAATGGCTGAACAGAATCCATGTCACACAGGAAGAAATAGTGCTGTGATGGATTGACTAATGGTCAGCTTGGGACAGCCAGCCAAACTGAGCCACATGGCTCTGGACATGGAAGACCCATCTGAGGACTGATGCCAGTGGCATAAAAGGAGAACCAGAGGAGAAGACTGTGTGCTCTTGATCTTCCTGG
>PVIR01005448.1:0-15384 GCA_004026965.1 Petromus typicus
TTAAAAAAACTAATATAAACTAATTAAAACTGATTTTACTGATAAAATTTAAATATACATAACTATCACATTCATCAAAGGGATTTTGTACCTATGCATGATATAGCTTGATTCTTCTTTTTCTCCCATTACCCCCTCTCTTTGAATTGCACATATATCATTGTGGTATGAAGCTTTTCATTCTTTTGGGAAGATACCCAGTAAGGGAACAGCCGGCTCAACTGAGACCTCTACTCCTAATTTTTTGAGAAATCTGCACACTGATCTCCATAGTGGTTGTACCAGTCTCTACTCCCACCAGCAGTGAAGAAGGGCTCCTTTTAACATGCAACCCCACCAGGATTTTTGTTGATTAATTTACTGATAACTGCCATTATTCCTGGAGTGAGAGGGAATCTCATTGCTGTGTTAATTTGCATCCCTCTAATGACTGAAAAATGATGTTGAACATTTTTTTCATATATTTGTTTACTGTTTCTACTTCTGCATCTGAAAGTATCTATTCATTTCAGATAGCCATGTTTAGATTAGGTCTTTATATTTAGGGAAACTCTTATATTTGTCATTTCTTTTATGTTCTAGGTATTAGTTTTTTTTATCCAAAGGGCTACTGGTTAACATTTTTTTCCCACTCTATGGATTGTGTCTTTACTCTCTTGGTGATTTCTTTTCTGGTTCCAAAACTTTTTAATAAGGTGAGGTCCCAATTGTTGCTCTTTGTGCTGTTTCTCATGCAGTTTGTGTTCTGTACATGAAGTTATGGCCTATTCCTATGTCCTCAGGAATTCTACCTACTCTCTTTTCCAGAAGATTTAATGTTTCTGTTTCAATATTTGGAACTTTGATCCATTTTGATTTTAGTTTATTACATGGTAAAAGACATCAATCTAGTTTTAATCTTTGGCATCAGAAAGCCAGTTTCTTCCTAGCAACACTTATTGTTTTAAATTCAAATCTTTATTGGTACTATATATATATATATATATATATATATATATATATATATACATTATGATTGCAGTCAACATTGAGAATTTGTACCAGTGTATGACATGATTTATTTCTCATTTTTTCCCATTTCCCTACCTACCCTCTAATTCCCACCCCCTATATACATGAGCACTGTTTCTTTTTTTTTTAATTACCATCACTTTGTTTTTCCCCTCACAGCAACACTTATTAAAAAGGCTGTCCTTCCTCCAATGAATATGTTTGGTTCCTGTGTCAAAGATAAGTATGTCTGGAGTTGTTTCTACCTCTATTGGTCTGTTCCATTGATGCTCGAGTCCATTATTTATTTATTTATTTAATTTATTTTTCCAGTACTGTGTTTTTTTTTTTAAATCACCGTTGCTCTTTACTATAGTTTCAAGTCAAAGACTATGATACTCTCTGATTTGTCCTTGTTGCTCTAACTTGTTTTCGCTATTCTAGCTTTCTTCTGGTTCTATGAATTTTAGGAATGTTTTCTCTTGTTCTTGAGTTTTGCGAATGGTAAATGGATTGAGAATTCATTAAATCTGTATAAGAATTTTGAGAGTATGGCCATTTTCACTGTGTCGGTTCACCTACCCAAGAAGACAGGATACCTTTCTATCTTCTGATATCCTCTTTGGTCTCCTTTTTAAGAGTGCTATAATTTTCTATGAACAGGTCCTTTATCTATTTTGTTAGACTGATTCTTAAGTATTTCATTTCTTTGGTACTATTGTGGAAGGTGTTGTTTTTAAATTTCTTTTTCAGTGATTTTGTTATTTGTGTATAAGAATGCTATTGATTTTTTTTTTTTTTTTTTTGAGACAGGATCTTGTGTTGTAGTTCAGGCTGGCCCCAAACTCACTATGTGGCCCAGGCTTGCCTCAAATTCAGCAATCCTCCCACATCTGCCTCCTCAGTGCTGGGATTACAAGTGTGAGCCACCATGCCACCAGCATTGTGGTATGTGATTGTCAGTGCTCGGTTTACAGGCCTCAGTCACCATGCCCAGAACTGTGGTATGTGCTTACCACGGATTGAACTCGGGACCTTGTGCTTGCCAGGCAGATATTGGAACCACTGAGCTAAATCCCCAGTCCTAGGAGGCTATGATTTTTGAGTGTTGACTTTGTGTCCAGCTATACTTCTGAATTTGGCTATTAAATGTGGAATTTTTTTTGTGTATTTTGGGGGTCATCTATGTAAAGAATTGTGTCATATGCAAATAATGACAACTTCTTTCTTCCCTAGTTTTACTCCTTTTATTTATTTTTCTTCTCTAATTGCTTTGCCCAGTGTTTCACTGTGTTGAATAAGAGAGCTGATAGTGGACATTCTTGTCTTATTCCTGATTTTATTGTGAAAGCTTTACATTTTTTACTGTTTAGTATTATGTTGGCTCTTGGTTTTTCATAAATAGCTTCTCTTTCATGTTCAGATAAGACTGTGCCTATTTTCAGTAGGATTTTTTTTTCATGAATGCGTGTTGGACTTTGTCAAGTGCTTTTTATGTGTCTGTTGAGATGATCATGTGATTTTAGTTTTTGGCTGTGTTATGTGGTGTATTACATTTATTGATTTGTATACATTGAAGCATACCTGCATCTCTAGGATGAGCCCTACTTGATGATGGTGTATAATATTCTTGATGATTTGCTATTTGACAGTATCTTATTGAGGATTTTTTCATCTGTTCATTTGGAAGATCGAACTGTAGTGTTCTTTTTTATTTGGTTCTTTTTCTGGCTTTAGTATCAGGGTAATACTTGCTTATAGGAGTGATTTTTTTGGAGTATTGCTTTTCTTTCATTGAAGAGTTTGAAGATAATCGGCAGTAAAAATTCTCTAAATTTCTTGTAAAATTCAGCAGTGAATCCACTGGGACCTGGGATTTTCTTTTTTAATAAGTTTTTAATTACATTTTTTATTTTGTTGACGTGTTGTTTAGAATTTTTATATCAACTTGATTTAGCTTTGGTAATTCAATTTGTCTAGAAATCTGTCCATTTCACTGTTTTCCACCTTGTTAGATTATGGATTCTCGAAGTAAGTTTTGATGATTATGTGAATTTCTTTAGGATCTGTTATGATTTCACATTTTTCATTTCAAATTGCATGAATTTGAGCTTTTTCTTTTCTTTTTGTTAGGGTTGCCTCAGAGTTTATCAATTTTATTTAATCTTTCAAAGAACCAACTCTTCATTTCATTGATTCTTTGTAATGCTTTCTTATCCTTCATTGAATTAATTTGTTTTAATCTTTATAATATTCTTTCTTATGCGAGCTGTAGGGTTAATTTCTTTCTCTAGAAGTCTGAGATTCAAAGTTAGAGCTTTTTTTAAAGCTTGTTCTGTTTTCTTGGTGTGAGAATTCACTGCTGTTAATTTCCCTCTTAGGAGTGCTTTCGTTGCATCCTATAAATTTATGTCATCATTATCATTTAATTGTAGATACTGTTTAATTTCTTCTTTAAGTTCATCTGTGACCCATTGGTTGTTCAGGAGTGTGTTATTTTATTTCTGTGTGTTTGTTGTTTCTTTTATTATTTTCATTGCAGTAGGGTGAGATAATATACATAGGATGATTCGATTCTTTTGCTCTTGCATAAGTATGTTCTGTGGGATAATTTGTGGTCTTTTTGGGAGAATGTTCCATGTGCTGCTGAGAAGAATGTGTATTCCGATCCTCAGCAATAGAACTCTAAACATCAACTAAGTCCATTTGTTCACAAGTTTGCTTCTGTTCTGGTATTTCTTTGTTGATTGTCTAGATGACCTATCTATTTATGACAGTGGTATGTAAAGATCCCCCATTACAATTGTGTTTGTGTTTATTAGATTTGTCATGTTTGTTGATGTTATATAGTTGGGTATACCAACAGTTGGAGCATATATTATAATTGTTATCTCTTCTTGTATTTTTCCTTTAACAAGTATAGAGTGACCTTCTTTGTCTCTTTTGATCAGTCATGCTTGAAATTCACATTATCTGCAAATAGGATAGCTACCCCTTTATTTGTCTGAGTTCCTGTTGAATGGAAAATTGTTTTGCACCCTTTGACTCTCAATCTGTGAATTTCTGTTTGAGTTAAATGTGTTTACTGTATGCAGCATATTGTTGGATCTTGTTTCTTGATCTATTCTGCCAGTTTGTTTCTCTTGGTTGTTGAATAGACACCATTTATATTGGTAATTATAACTGATATTTATTTTTTATGCTTATATTATTTTCCTGCTGTTGGTTCCTTGTCTTTCCCCTCTGTTTAACTCTCACCCAGTCTAGTGCCTTGTGTCTACTGGTGTCCTTGAAATAGTGGTTTTCACTTTCTCTTTCTAAAATTGCCTTTCAGAACTTTCTTCTTGATTTTTTGGAAACAGTCATTAAACTTATGACCTTGCACTTGCCAGGCAGGTGGCCATACCACTAAGCTATATCCCTCGCCCCCTTTCAGAACATTTTGTAGAGCAGATTTGTTGTTTGTGAATTTCATCAGTCAATCTTTGTCATGGAAGTATTTTATTTCTCTGTTGATTTTGAAAGATAATCTTGCAAGTTATATCAGTCTGGGTTGGAAGCTGTCTTCTTTTAGGGATTTGAATGCATTACTCCTTGCCTTAATGTTTGTGCTGAGAATTCTGCTGAATTCTGATAGGCTTTCCTTTATAGGTGATTTGCTTCTTTTTTGTGATAGCTTTTAGTATTCTGTTATGCTAAATTTCTGGGGTTTTGATTATTATATCCCTTGTTGTATGTTTATTGTGGTCATGGGTATTTAGAGTTCTATATACTTCACTTATTTTTACATCCAATTCTGTTTTCATGTTCAGGAAGTTTTCTGCCATAACTTTTGTCAGTTTTTTTTTTTAATGGCAATTACACTTTCTCTTGCTATTTGACTCACATAAGTTTTATGTGTTTTTATTTGCATCACCTTCCAATTGTTGCATTGATCCTTCATAGGTTTTGTTGCTTTGAAGGTGTCTTTATTTTTATGGTAACTGCAATCATGTTTTCTAGATCTGAAATTCTGTCTTCTCTCTGGTTTAAACAATTACTTGTACTTTCATTGAAGTTTTTAATTTCTTAAGTATCTGTTCAAATCTGTTTCATGTTTTTCACCTGGAGGATTATTTTTCTCTTCTTCCTTTTTCTGTGACAGGATCTCACTTCGTAGTTCAGGCTGGCCCTGAAATCATTATGTAGCCCATGTGAGCCTGGACCTCACAGCAACCCTCCTTCCTCTGCCTCCTGAGTACTGGGGTTTCGGGCATGAGCCACTACACCCAGCATTGTGATGTGCATGCTGATTGGTGGTGGGTGTGGCACCGTGCCTAGCATTGTTGTATGTGGTTACTGGGGATTAAACTGAGGACCTTGCACTTGCAAGGCTGGCACCTGAACCACTGAGCTACATATCAGGCCTGAGGATTATTTTCCCCTGTAGCTTCTTCTATTTATTTGTTTACTTTTGCAGCTATCTCATGAGTAAGTTCAGTTAAGTTGCTTCCAATTTCCTCTCCCTCATTGTTCCCTGTACTTTTCTGTGCTTTTATTTTAATTATAGAAAGCTTTATCCCTATTATCAGGGCTTCTCTAGGAAATGCCTGGTCCTCAAAGATGTCTTCTAAGTGTAAGTTGTTCTTTGTTTTTCTGTTTATCCCAAGACCATTCTTTCTAATCTTTTGAGAATGAGCTATGTATTTAGATCAGCACCCAGTTCTTTGGTACAGGACTATGATAGTAGTAGTGACCCCAGACATTTGCAATTTTGAATACATTGGAGAACACAACTAGTTATAACAGGTACAATTGCCTGACTAATGTAGTACAATTAGGACTATTGATAGCATCTATATCTAGCAACTGACAAACTCATCCCTATTAGTTTGGTACCTCTCAACACAGGAGCAGGTTCTACTGTTGTATTAGATCTAGATCAAATGACATATTCAGTGATTCTCCTTTTAGTAGAGTGATTTTATCCTGTGGCTGGGAAATTTTAGAGGGATAAAGGGTGAAAAAGAGAAATGAGTGAAGAGAAATACAATAGAAGCAAGGTTGGAGAACTAAAGGTGGGCACCCGAGCTTTGGAATATTCCAGGAGGGAATAGGAGAGGAAAAAGGAAAGAAGAAGCAAAGAAATACTGAAGCCAACCAGAAAGACCAAGAAACTGCTCACTCACAGGAGAGTTTTCTAAAATCATAGAGTTGAGGGGAAAAGAGAAAGAAGACAAATAGGACAGGCCAAGGATGAGTGTATAAACCTAAACAACAATTATAGAAAAGAAAACAACAACCCAAAACCCCATAACCCAACCAGACCAAAGCAGGGAAATGGATAAGTAAGCAAGAAATAGTAAAGGTAATAAAAATACTAAAATTCCTCTGATGTTCACTATTCTGTTAGTGACCAGTTCAGCGTGGAGGCATCCACTGTGCAGCTTTGTCAGGTCTGTGGTGGGATCAGTGCTGGACACAGAGCCGGTTCTGACTTCTGGGGCTGGGCTGGGGCCTTTCCCCAGTGAGCAGTCTCCCTGTGTCTCTTTCCCACGTCTCTGTTCTGTGATCCTGTCCGCATGACTCTCTTAGCCACTGTGGTGTCTTTTGAGTGTGTCCACTGTTTCAGTGCAGTGAGGCATGTCCCCTCCCTGTCACCAGCCAAGTCTGTTTTCCTGCCTGCTGGACACGGAGCAGAGTAGGTGTCTCCAGCTTTTTGTAGTCAAGTCCCTGGGTGGAACAGGGAGCAGAGTTTAGCCGGAGCCAGTCTCTACTTCTGGACCTAAATTTCTTCAGTCTTTTGACCAACTGCTCCCAACCCACTGTAGCTTAATGTCTCTTCCCTTCCTTCCCTAGGGGCAGCAAAATGATTATGAGAAAGGGAGACAAACAAGGGGGTGCAGCTGGGTTATCAAGAGTTGAAGTTTGCACCTCTGCTCAGAACAGCAGCCATGACCTGGCTGCAGTTCACTTTGGATGTACCTAGTTTCTACTTTTTGACTGAAATTCCTTTAGTCTGCTGACCTTGTGTCAGCCGTCCGCCATGGCTGGGTGGCTTTTCCTTTTCTGTCAGGGTAGCAGAGTGGCCATAGTAGTGTGCGACCCCCTTGGCTTAACAGAGTTCAAGTCTGCACCTCTGCCTCGATGGCAGGTTTAAGCCAGCCGCTGATGGCGTTGCTTCACTTACTTTCCCTTCTTCTGGGGTGGACCTTTGAGGGGAATACATGTTTGTACCACTGTCTCTGGCTATATAAGACTCTCCCAGTTCAGGTCCATGTCTGTTTTTCAGTGACTATCCAATTTTTTTTTTTTTTTACAGATCCCTGCTAGGGTGAGTACGCTGCCATTTTGCTGGGTCCAGTGTTCTCTGATCTGCATTGGATCCTATTTTCTTCTCCTCTGTCTGTTCCCTTGATGTTCTCATGTGCCCTGTACACCTTTTGGGGGGAGTCTTCAGGTTGATTTCCAGGTATTAAGCATTTTATCCTGGAAATACTGTGCTGTTGGTAACCACCATTCCACCAGTTTCTCTTCACTCTCTTTCAGGGTATTTGTAGGAAAAATTTCCATGTAACTCAAAGGCAGAAGCTGTCCATAATTCAGTTATGTATATAATTACCTCTGTTCACTATGACTACAGTTTGATTGTCAGCACTATTGAGAGTAGTATCCTGGTTCTTTTATATTTTAATAATCAATTTTGTTTGATTATATTTCCCTCTGTTTGGTGATAGCAAGGGATGGCTGACCTTCTATCCTAGCTGTCCATAAACCAACTGGAAGTTGGTCTGATTTTGTCATTGGAACCTTCTTTGTTCTTGCTGAAAATTAAATGGAGGACTAAAAATATTCAGAATGCTAACTAGTTATAAGACTAGTTTGAGATTTGGTTACTGATTCTATGGCAAGCATTGTAGCAAGTGTTTCCTGTGCTTTGTCTCACTCAACAACCTCCCCAGGAAGTAGGTACCAATGTATCTTTATGGATTTAAGGCTCATGCAGTTATGTAACTTGGCCAGAGCACCATAGATGGGAATTTGTGGAAGGCACAAGCCTAAGTTCACCTTTCCAAAGGTGAATAATGTGCTTCAACTTTCTGAATGTGAATAGCTTGCTTGTGACCTTTCTCAAGGAAAGTTTTCCTAACAGTAGACATCTGGGGCTGTGCAGCCTTCTGCGAGGACCATTCCCCATGTTTGTAAGGCTTATCTGAGGCCATGCCTGCTTTGGGAGACCAGGATTATTCCAGACAGACATCCACAGAGCCGTGATGAAGAATGTTGGATGTGAGGCAGGATTAAAAGTGGGAATTCTGATGCCGAGCCTGTGCCCAAATTCTGCCTCTATCGCCAGCTTTATGACCCACCTAGAATAATTGATTCCTATTATTCCCATCCACAAAGTAGAAATATTTATCATATTTACCTCTTGTGATGGTTGTAGAATGAAATAAGATAAAATGAACTTGTGAACACTTTGACTTAGCCTTTGGACCTACTGTTGCTTTGGGGTAGTGAGGACATAGTCACCAAGCAAATATGACTTTGGATTCAGGTGGTAGAAGCCATGAGCAGCAGGAACAGCAGGGAAGGAGAGAGGCTTTGGAGCCAGGCAGTGTTTAATCCCCATTGCAAGGCTCTTTTGACCCACTTTGGGACCTCTCACAGATATTTTTGTTTAGAAAATGGAGTCACTGAGCATGCCAGGATCTGTGATCTGTTTCCTGGAAGGATGTAGACAGAGATTGAAGTGCAAGCCCAGTGAGGACAGTGTAGCAGCTCAGAAAAATACTGTCTAAAAATTCAAAACAACAACAGTTGCAACAAAAACATGGCTGGGGATATGAAGTCCCTGGGTTCAGTCTCCAGTACTACCAAAATGAATGACTAAATGGACAAATGAATAAATAAACATACAAGTTCTCATATCTCTTTTCAAAGAACAGGGATTAAAGCAAGTATGGAATAGAGATTGATTGGAATGCTTTTATAAAAGTCTAGGGCATGCTAATTATTGCAGTACATCTCAGCAGCACGCCACTTGATATCCTGGACTGTAAATTGTTTTGCTTTGTGTTTTGTTGTTTTGTGACAGGATCTTGCTAGGTAGTTCACACTGGCCTTGAACTCATTATGTAGTCCAGATTGGCTTTGAACTCATGGAGATCCTCCTGCCTCAGCCTCGGAGTACTGGCATTATGGGCACACTTCACCATACCATCCTTCACGGTGAACTACTTTGTGTGAATATTTGTGTTCCCTTATCATTGGCACATGTTCTCTGCATTCTCATGAATTGGTGCACTGATTCTTAATTCACCTCACAAAGCTCATCTTATGTTTTTGCCTTTGGCATAGACTGTAAAACTCAATGAGCCTCAATCTCACATAAAATTGGGATACTAATATGACATAATGCATGTGAAGTACTTTGCACAATGTTTACCATTCAGTTGATGACAACAGATGGGGGCTGCTTTATTACATCTCATAAAAGCACCATTGCATTTTTACATATTTATTCAACAAGTAGGTTGAGTATTTAATGGTACTTACTTTCTAGAGTGGAAACAAATAAATAAACCCATAAGTATAAGAAAAGAATTGCAGAATGTTTGCAATAAAAGCTTGTGTAAATAAAAACTGCAGCGGGATAATCTGGTGTCCTTCATTACAGAGACGTGATCTGAGCTGCAGTGGGAAGGGTGAGGAAAGAGAAAGGGACATTGCAGAAGAAAAAGCAAGTGCAACAGCCTGGAAGTAGGAATGAGCTTCACTCTTCAGACAAACATGTCAAACAGAGGTAGGTGCTGCACTCAGAGAGGTGGCTGTGCGAGGCATTCGGGTTTGTTGAGGTTTGGGCTTCATTCTGCACATGCAGAAGCCTCACAGCAAGGAGAGCATTAGGCTGGGGCATGGCATGCTGTGGTCATTGTTACCTGAGTCTGGTAGTCCTGTGGAGAATGACTCTGAGGCAGACATGTGCAAAGGCCATTGTACTTGTGTCCAGATCAGGGTGGTGGTGGCTTGGCTCTCACTGGAGGTGTGTGGACTGAAACACTCAACATCTCTCTGGAAAGCAAGCTGTGGAGAAAGAGCCACAGCTAGTGAGCTAGTGATCTCATTTCTGATCACAAATCCAGGTAGTAGGGAAGACATAGCTGTTTATTGTTACCTGAGAAAAGTGACCACACTGAACTTCAAGTGTAGTGGCTCTGTTGGATGTTCAAAGAATAGGACTGGTTAGTTAGCCTATTTGGATGAATCCTGGTATTTTCCTCATACATCTAGGTAATAGCTCACAATATGCTGTAGTGAAGCTCAAAGTCGTATTAGAGCCAAAAGGAAACATATATGGCCAATATACCTTCATAAAATGTACACCCATATTTTGAACTGTAGATAAAGTTCATAAAAGCTGTACTACAGAAGACTGTACTACTAATAAAAATATAAAGCCAATAAAAACATGACATGATAAGGGCCAGGGATTTAGCTCAGTGGTTCTGGTGCCTGTCTTGCAGGCGCAAGGACCTGGGTTCGATTCCCCGGTAACCACATAACAATACTGGGCATGGAGACTCACCCCAGCAGCAATCAGTACCACATACCACAGTGCTGGGCATGGTGGCTCATGCCTGTAATCCCAGCACTCGGGAGGCATAGGCAGGAGGATTGCTGTGATGTGAGTTTGAGGCTGAGCTCAGGGCCAGCCTGAACTACAAAAGCGAGACCCTGTCTCAAAAAAAAAAAAAAAAAAAAAAAAAAAGACATGATAATCCCAAAGGAGTAGAGGCAAGTACAATTATTGCTTGAAAACAACATGCATTCAGAATTTCAGTTTGGGGATATACAGCCTCTTGTTGCCCTGATTTCATTTCAAAGTCTGGTCTCCATCCTGGTGAGCCTTCATCTCAGAGGCTGCTGAGGCCCAGAAACCAGAGACTAGTCAGAAAGATGTTTCCTTTGCACATTAACCCAAATTGATGAAACAACAGCTCATAACTAGTAGCTTTTACATTTTAACTATTTCTTACATCATGCTCTTTCTTGACATCATTTCTTACATTTTGAATTCATGCACTGAGGTATCGGGTCCTGGGTTTTCTGGTGCTCCCTTCAATTTTGTGCCCCAGGCCAGAACATCAGTCACCTTTGGCTGTGGTTTGAGAATCATTCCCAAGTGCTTAAGAGTCTTGCTATGGATAGATCAGTCCTGTCTCTCAGAAAGAAACCTTTTATCAAACTCACGTCTAACCTGTCCATGGAGGAAGTTTATGTCCACTCTGTGAGCAAAGAAAGTGAAAACATGTAATCATCAGTTTTCAGGCTATGGCTCTGGGACCTCCAAAGTGGTAGCAGTAATAGTCAAACCAAAGCTTAGGAATGCTAGAAAAATCCTTTTATTTACCCCTGAAAATGTCTAGTTTTGTGAGAATATGAAGTTTTAGATGAGTTGTAGTATGTATAGTTGATATTGTGAACTGGAAAATATTTAAAAGGAAAGAAGATAAGGGTAAATAATGAGGGGAAAACGAAAGCAGTAATAATAAAGAAAAAAGAAAACAAAGATTTTATATATAGGGGGTGGGGGGATGCAGGGCAGTGGGGGAAAGGGGAAAAAATGAAAATCAAGTCATGTCATATTCTGGTACAAACTGTTAATGTTGAATGCGATTATCATGTGTATTCATAATGCACCAATAAAGATAATTTTTTAAAAAAGCATGTTGACTTTTGTGTTACTGTATCCACTGTGGCTTTACAATATTGACTCAGAGATACTGTGTGTACATTCGTTGTGGTCTTCATTGTCCCCCTTGAAGCAGCTGAATGGTGAGGGGAGATTTTTGGCTTCAAGGAACATGAGTCCCAGGACTCCCATGCAACACCTCCAACATTACCATCTACTGAATAATGCTGAATACTCTGATGAGGGGCCGTGAAGAACCCTGGGCCGGAAATCAACAGTCTGGGGTCCAGCTCTAGCCCCAGGAAGTGCCAGATTATTTAATATGAGGCTGCATGGATGGAACTTAAGGTCTGATCTGAGAATCAGATGTTCTGAATCTATACCTTGGTTCATCCAGTCCCTCTTGCTTTTTTACCTTGCTTACCCTGTAGTATCATTTCATCTCTTAAAGGCTATTCTTTTTACTTTGCTAATAATTATTCCTATTCCAGACTTACAGGACACTTGACTCACTAGAAAACTAAGTGCATCTGAACCCCTTTCCTCACCTTTAAAATGCAGACTCTAGCACTGAGGTTGAGTAGGATTAGGCAGGCAAAGCATGGACACATTGCCTGGCATCTAGTAGGTGTTCAAAAAATAATAGCGTTCAGGGCTGGGAATTTAGCTCAGTGGTTCCTGTGCCTACCTTGCAAGTGCAAGGGCCTGAGTTCGACCCCTAGTAACCACATACAACAATACCGGGCGTGATGACTTATGCCCACTAGCAATCAGTATTACATACCACATACCAGCAGTGCTGGTGTGGTGGCTCATGCTTGTAATCCCAGGACCCAGGAAGCAGAGGCAGGAGAGTTGCTGTGAATTCCAGGCTCGTGTGGGCCACATAGTGAGCTCAGGGCCAGCCTGAACTACAAAGAGATACCCTGCCTCAAAACAAAACAAAACAAATAATAGCTCTATTAAATCCTCTGCTACAAGGGGAGAAATTATCTTAAATTGCTTTGTCATAGTTTTTTAAAGGAATGAAGTCATGTTGTAAATATGAGACAACACTGTGTATTATAAAGGACTAAGTCAGTATAAAGAATTATTTTCCAATAATTTCCAAGTATCATTCAGTGACTAATAACCATAATTTCAGGGAACTCCAGAAATAAAGTCCTTTAATACACTCAGGCATTATGAGTTGTTTATGACTGACAGAATCCCACAGTAATTCCTGTTCAACTTATATTTAATGAGCACCTACTCTGTCCCAGGTATTGCTGTGACATTGCTTTCTGTGTACAGCAGTGATTAAACTGAAGCCAAAATGGTACTCCAGATATGATAAATATGAAACATCTATACACATCCATATCTAAGTACCAAGTACTTAGATGAATATATGATCCTAAGTTTTTATTTGTCTTTGGTGGCAAAGGTAAATTTAATAAACTTAGCAAATGTTTCATGTGTCATTTGTTTAGTTCATTGCATTAAAAAGTATAAAACAATAGAGAGGCCGTTTAGATTGTCAGGAGATAATTTGATAAAGAAGAAAACAATAAACACCCCAAATCCTAAATCCCTTTACTAAAAAGTAGCTATTACAATGTGAGGATATTTTCTCAGCTTTCTTGTGCCTAAGATAATAACATTTGTGCTTTTGAATGATATGAATATTACCGTATTTTCAGTTTTTTACTCCAGTTTGAATTTACTATAACTGAAGTTTCTTCAGATGTTCTGTAATACTCTTTAGAGTCATGACATTAGCGTTTGCTGAATCTTTGCTGAAGGCCTAGTGATCAGTTAGCTTTTCTCAGCTGCCAGAAACTAAAGCTGTAGCCATTTTGATAAACACTGTGAGTTTTGTGTGTGGCCGTGACACTGTGTTTGATTTCACTTTCGCCTCATGTAGTTTTCTTAGAAAAGAATCCTAAAGTTGAAATGACTGGATGAAAGGTACAAATATCTTAATATGAATGATCAAATTATCTTTGGCAAGCAGGGTTCCACTTTTCATGCTCAACATTAAGGAAAAGAGAGTTTTATCTTATCATATATATACATCAGAATATGTGCATATTACTTGCTTATACATCAGACAAAATGTAATATTGTACTTGCACATTTTTATCGTGAATAATACTGTATATTTGTCTTAATCTCTTAGGTTTCTAACTTCTTAATAAATATTTATGATTTTATCACCTCCATTTTTTGAGTAATCTAGAATTTCCAGCAGCATTATTAAGTAACAGTGATCAGAGGTCTAGAGGTGTCTAGAAGCGTAGTTTCTGAAGCCAGTCTGTAGTGCACAGCCATTATACCTGTGCTGCTTCAGTAAACAGTCCCTGAGTCACAGAGCAGATATTAATGGAGGAATATTTAACTAGCCACTCTATGACTGAGTGGCTGGAATATGTTTTTTATTTAAATAGAAAGAGCAATATTTATTCATATTGACTGCAACCTCAACTGATCACATTTGTAAGATTTCTTGTATATTTTTAGACCAAAGAAAATTAAAGACTTTTCATCCCAAATGGATCAAAATAATTTTGTAGATCACATCTTAACATATATTTCTA
Source organism: Petromus typicus (assembly GCA_004026965.1). NCBI lineage: Eukaryota > Metazoa > Chordata > Mammalia > Rodentia > Petromuridae > Petromus > Petromus typicus. The sequence goes on from PVIR01005448.1 coordinate 14,245, forward strand.
GCTGTTTTCTGAATTAGAGAACTTGTGGGGTTTTTTTTTTAACAAATCAACATGGAAAATAAGAGATAGCTTCTTTTATAAAAAAAAAGTCAATGAACATAGCACATTATTATTGCTATCTTCTCTCTCAGTGGAATGTGTCTTTGTTATCTTTGTGACCTCAGTTAAACTGACTAATTTAGGCAGGTGAAAGAAGTTTCTAAGGCACTTTATTCATCCCGAAAGGATATCTTATAAAGTAACTTTATATGACCTGAAGTTGTTCTTCATTATTTTTGGAATCCTAAAGATGTCCTGTAAATTTTATGCTCATCCTTTCAAATTTGAGTTTTTGCTTCATCTACCAGATAGGGAATGTGTCATAGAAAATGTAAATGCTCGATGTTCTGCTCAGACACACATAAATATAGATTTGTTGGAATTACTACAGCTATCTGTCAGCCTCATGGCTTTTGAAGCCAAAATTCCCTAATTCCAGAATTATGAGCATGTGACAAAATGTGGTTTACACTGCTTTGTAAAACCAGGACTTGCATACCCACAAGTTAATACACTGAAGAGATGAGCTTGGGCTAATGAATTGTATTCCTTAATACATCCTTTAGCAGTCATTTGAAAATGTAACTCTTAGGCTCATTTTGTTTTAGAGAGAGAAACATCTGAAAGAAAATATATGAACCTTGCGTTTTTTAGTCTTAGGGAAAAATTTACAATGGAAATAGACTGACATGTTTTTCTTTGGAGTTAGCAGCCACCCTACATTCCTTCCTGTTCTCTTTCTCCTTTGCGGCTTGGCAAGCCCACCCACTCATCTTCCCTAACATCATTACTATTTATTTTAGTTTTTATGAGAGATTTCATAATAGGACACATTAGGAATTCCAGTTGTACACTTCCAATTCCAGTTGTATACTCACAAGCAAAGCTTTAACTTTTCCAAACCCAAGTTTATTTATGTGTAAAATGAGATAGAAGTACGGGGTTGGCAGTGAAAATAGTCAAAGTCATTGAGTTTTCATGTGAGCAATTTTTATTTGTCAGGTGCCTGATACAGTGATAGTATTTCATAAAGACATTTAATTAATCTTTAAATTTCCAGTAGGCTATAGACCCACCAGTTTAAAAAAACAGTATCTATTT
>PVIR01005448.1:15484-72206 GCA_004026965.1 Petromus typicus
AGGTGAAAGGGGACAATGTTGAGATTGTAACAAAAAAGTAAGGAAACAAATTTTATATATATGGGGGGGTGGTAGGGTGGGTGGGGCTATGGGAAAAAATGAGAATTAAGTTGTGTCTTATACTGGTACAAATCCCCATTATGGAGTGCAATCATGATGTGTATATTTAATGTACCAATAAAGATAATTAAAAAAAACAGTATCTATTAAAGCATATCTCGAGATATTATTATTTTTTATTTATATTTCTTTTTCTTATTTCATTACTGGGGATTGAACTCAGGGCTTTGAAGCTGTATTACATCCTCAAATCTTGTTGCTTCATTGTTTTGAGATAGGATCTTACTAATTTATTAAGTTATCTGGGCTGGGCTTGAATTTGCAATTCTTCTGTTTCAGCCTCCTAGAGTGCTAAGATCACTGATGTGTGCTACTATACTCGACTTTTGTTAAAATTTAGTAAAATGTTGAAATCAAAATACTTTTATGTATATCAGTTTTTCTCATTAATGTAAGGCATACGTCTAGCACGGGGTTACATTCCTTGACTAAGTCAAGCAAAGCATAGAATGATTTTCTGTGATAACTCACATTTTCTTCCTATAGTAATTCTGCTCTTAAAATTTTAAAGTATTCCAAAGTATGACTACAGTGCTGAACCACTGATTTCCTAGTGATAATGTTTTTTTTTAACGTTTACTCAAGGACAAACAAATTGATTAAAAGCAATACATAATAGTATATGTTGCTTACAAATAATGGCAAGAATTATGAATTTGGTACATAATCACTCTGATTTAGAAAATGCGAACCTAGGAGAATGCTCAAGGACTGGGGATGATTATCATTCAGAATCATTTAAAAAGGGAGTTTGATCATGTTATCATCCAGTGAATACTGTTTACATTGATTCAGAATACGCGCCACCAGTCTTCTGTTGTCTTTATTTTTTTCTTTTCTCTCCCTCATCCTCAGTGCAAACTTCGCTTCTTGTTCACACTGGTAACTAACAAATATTCGGTCTCTTCTCATGGGGAGTGGTGTACTGCCCATGACAAATTAGTCTACCTTAGCAAAAGTCTGTCTGCATAGGCTGCTATGTCTTACCAACATAAAGTAGCAGAGTAAAGATCTACAACTCATTGTCTGTATTAACCAAAAACTTGGGTACACGTTGAACACAGCAATGCTAAATAAATTCTACACAAGTCCACAGTGCAAGCTTCAGCTTGGCCTTTGCCTTTTTCTTGCATAAGAAAGTCTCTAGCGCTTTGGTTTAAAGAAGGCTCATTAATATTTTTTGGATAAAAGGCACCCCTTTATTAAGTTTAGCAGCAGAATTTTGTCAGTTTATTATCTATTATTTTCCCAAAATAATATGAAAATGAAATATAAATACCAGTTTATTTTTCAAGAAAAAACAATCTTTATTACTAATTCCCCAATCCTGGTTTTTCTATAAGTTTCTTCTCATTTTTCCCCCAAAAACATTTTTCTATTTATTTTCATTTGTTACAATTCAAAGACATCGAAAATATGGTTATGCTTTAGTCTTAAGATCCTTTTCTTGCTGGAAGAATTATATCTTTTAGCTTAGGTTTCCTTTTTGAAAGGGCTCAAAGCAAGTTTACTGGCAAAAATCTTTCTTGCTTAAGGCAAAAACCAGTGAAATTATACCATATGAAAGAGATTATTAAATATTTTATTTTGCTTTTTGAAAACAATCCTGAGCAAACATTTACAAGGTTCTTCTTTATACTGAAGTTTATTTTTATAAATCTTTAGGAAAGAACTTGTCCTCTTCCTCCTGAGCATGTTAGTGTGTCTTCACTACCTACTAAAATACAACAATAAATAAGCAATTCTATTTTCCAGGTTATGTAGAAGTGTGACTCCGGACACACTGCTTGCCTCCTGCCTAATTTGCCCTTATCACTCAGTATTAGCCATTATCGCCAATCTATGCTTGAGAGTTAATGTGTTTATTTACTTGGAGTACTTTCTAAGGTGAATATGTGCTACTGCTACAGTCTTGGCCTTTAAAAAATAATTTCAGTTGTTGCTTACTCTGCAGCAATAAAACGAGATTTGAGAAATAATAAAAGATATTTCTTACTAAACACCACCTGAAAAGCTATACTTCTTTCCCTGAATTCAATAGTCCAGTTAGTGTCTGTCCCTGGGTTTGATTTGTGAGAGTAAGGAATTAATGCATGAGTGCGTACAATACACCATGTGCTGTTTAAACACTTGATATATTCTGTTAATTAAAATTTCACAACAGTTCATAGTAGATGCTGTATTGTTTTATGAGTTCTTCAGACCTGGGTTACATTGTCATATTTTTCTGAAAGCTTTTCATAAAGTACCTTAGTAGTGCTAGTAATGTAGATAGTATGTACTTTCTTAGCAAAATGTATTTCAATATTCTGTACCATTTGTAAGATGGATACTTTTTCCTTAACCAATTGGTAGTAATCATTTTTTTAACTTCATAGTCACAGATCCCCAATTCATATATCATTCCAGTTTTGTTACTTTATAATTAGTTAATTTAGGGAGATGGAGGGGGGAAACAATGGTTTGGATAACATTCTTATTCTGCATAATGATCTATGAAAGTCAAATGAACTGTAATAGTTCCTATGTCCAAACCATCCCACCTTGACCTATGTAGACCCATCTAAAGCAGCAGATACCTGAGAAGAGAAGCAGATCTTTTTCCTTTAGAACTGCTGGAAAAAAGAAACCGATCCCCAGAGGCAGGATGGACCCTTGCACTGGATGGATTTGAATGGGAACAGATAGAAGGGAAGCTGGTCTGAAGTCTGGCCTTTGGTTTTACCAGGACCCAGTTCCTGGCAGGTGAGGCAGGACAGGTGCCCACGTTGAGCCACTGTGGTGGTTGAAAGCTGAACCTATGAAATGCTTCTGTTTTCGGGAAGCTCCAGGATCTGATTATCTTATGCTGTAGATCCCAGGCTGGGAAACTGACTCGTAAATCAAATATTGCCCACAAGTTTTTTTGTAAATAAAATTCAATAGAAACACAGTCACACTCACTCATTTACTTATATTCCATGACTCTTTGCATACCACAGAGCCCAGCACTTATGAAAAAACATCCATAGTCCAAAGGCTTTAAGACATTCTTTACAGAGTCCTTTATAAAAAATGTAGGTTGACTTATGCTTTACAGAAATCTAGTATAGAACTGTCCTCATCGGATCTGTATGTACCAGGGGTACTCAAATATACTGTGAATGTTTAATGTTTTTAAAAATATCTTACTAGACTGAAAGAAGACACATTCACATTAATCCAGCTCAGAATATTCACTTTCCCTTTGAACATGTGTGTCTCATCGTTCTTGACACTTTCTGAAGCAGTTCTGGGGGTCCTCTTCCATCAGTGTCCTTACTTGGTGTGATAAGAAATACAGTGAGTGCTGCCACTGTGTGCCATCCAGTGGAAAGGCAGACTCATAAAAATGCCACAGCCTGTCATCATCTACCCAGTTCAGCACATCTGTTCTGGGCTCTTTCCCAAAGTCAAAATAAGCATGTTGAATTGATTCAGGCCCCAGAGGCAGCCACAACAGCACCACTAAAGGCATGAAAGAGGGCTGCTGGAAGGGCTGCAGAAAGTGACAAGAATGATGGGGTGTGCTGGGGAAGGAATTTGAAAAAGATTAATAGCAAAGTGTCTTTTACTGTAATGAGGTTTTTATTTAAATATTCACTGCATTTTTCATTCCCACTTTGTTCTATCGATGGATATATATAGATGTGTATGTAGGTATGTGTATTATTTAAGTAGAAATTTAGCTATATTTGATAAAGGATTCTTTTTTATGGTAATGGGGATTAAACTTGGGGCCTCTGCACTAAGCTATCACTCCAATCCTTTTTTATTTGTCACTTCATAACAAGGTCATGTTAAGCCATTAATTCCCCTGGCTGATTTGAATTTGAAATTCTCCTATTTCAGTCTCCCACAGTGTTGGAACTGCAGGTATGCACCACCACACCTAGGTGAAAGGGTATTGCTTGACTCAGAATAGAACACCTATCAAATTTCACTTTTAAAATCTTATGAAATTTCCACATCTTGACAAATAGCGCATAAATTTTGAAATACACAGCCCACATTTCAGAGTAGTTTGAAATATTTTTCTTCTCAAACTTCAAAATACTGATTATATAGAATCATTAAGATGAGATATGAGTGAATTTTTAGCTCTATCTTAAATATTTGAGTGACTACATCTTTCTGTTACTGTTAAATTTAAGCTAATTTAGCATGACCTTATGGATATTCTGTAGTTTCTTATGTTCCTGATGTAATAATCATTATTATAATTTTTGCATCTATTCTTCTGGGAGAACTAGTTTATATTTAAGGTAATAGAATTGCAAAATAACTCATTATTCATGACTTTGTGCATGAGAAATATTGTGCATCAAAATGAAGTCCTATAAGACATTAGTGGACCTTATTTTGACCTTGATCTATGTAGATAGTCTTCCTTATGGCAGTTTTGATCTTGTCAAGGTACAAAGATACCCCATAGACACAGAAGACCAAAAGGGAAGGAAGCACAATGCCTTGATATAATTAATCTTCTTGGGAATCAAACATAAGAAAGAATCACAAGACTTATACATAGTTTGAATTGAGAAGTTTTCATATTAAATAAATGACTTTTTCCTATTTCTGATGGTACCAGATCTTCACTTCTGTCATAATCAACCAGGGTTGATAAACAAATGAAAAATGTTACAGATAAAATGTAGCCCAAGGTTGTAATCTATGAGAGAAGGCAAAAATGAAGCAAATTCTACCATAACTTTAAAAATCTATCTCAGATACATAACCAAAGCACAGAATAAAGCAAATTTAAGCAAAGGACATAGTTTTTAAGTTGAGTCAGAGCTCACAGTTCAGTTAGCTTAAAGCAGCTGGAGTAGGGTAGGCCAAGTCACAGAGGAGAGGGAGAACGCATTTGAAGAAGGGACTCTAGAGGTCCGCAAAGGTGATCTAGTGCTAGAGGATCATATATAGATTCAGAAGCCCTGATATAAATGAAGAACAGTGTTGGTGAAGGGATAATCACCAGGCAACTGACTGTGAGGTGAAAAATTCCCAGAGCTCATATAGGCCGGGAAACATCTGCGTTCCCAACAGAGTGAGTGGACTTTATTCAGCCAGGGGGTTTTTGATAGATTTTAAAAGAAGGTCAGTGCAGTGTAGTAAGTAGATTGAAAAAGCCCTACAAAAAGGCTATTCTTCCTTTTTAAAGCTTTGAAACAAAAATCCATAGCATAAAAATTAACTGATAGCTAGGAAGGAATGCATTTTTAAATCTTTAATATATTAAAGAAACACAAATCTACACAGTCCACAGTGTTTAAAGATCTCAGAATCTAATCATGAAGAGCAACATATGTATACCCTAATAGAAAAAAATAATGTGAACCATGGCCAGAAAAAAAAATCATTCAGTAAAAAGACTAAGAATGACAGAGACAATAGAGTTTGAAATAACTGTTTTGAACATGTTAAATGATTTAAAGAAAAACATAAACATGATAAATAAGTAGGCTCTACAAAATATAACCACACAAAATTTCTAGAGGTGAGAACATAATACACCAGATGGACTCAATAAAGACTTGTTACTTAAGAAAAAAATCAGTAATTTTGAAGACATGGCAACAGGATAGAAATTAAGTTAAGAAATTAAGTAAGTTATTAAGGAAGAAAATACTGAAACTTAAGCACAAAGTTAAAAAGTCTAAATATTATTGATGCAACTTGTTGGATATTACCAAGTGTGAGAGTTAAGTGATTGTATCAACTTGAATGAGAAATACCCAACTAAATGGAATCAGCGTAGTATAAATATAGAAGACCCACACCAGGGGAATCATTACCAGGATGGTACAAAAGGGAAATGAAGAAAACTTGCTTCTGTTTCCTCAGAGGAACTCCCGTCTTCACCTTCACCTTGGACTTCATCTCCGGGCTTCCAGCACAGACTCTTCCGTCTTCTGTTGCAGACCCTTTGGCCTCCTGATTTGGACTTTCCCAGAACATGGTAGTGAGCTCTACTCCTTTGACTGAATCCTTCAGCTCTCCAGAGCAAAGGCAGACCTTTTGCATCTTCCAGATCTGATGCAATGGGTAGCCATTGTAAGCCAATCTTGTGAGTTTTTATAGATATTTGTATATATTGCATTAAAGGTGTTTCTCTTGTAAGCACTGACTGATTACACCAAGCATTCTAATGTGCATTTAATTGGGATCCAGAAGGAAAGGGAAAAACATGAGGGAGAAAAAAATTTTAAAGTACAGTGGCCAAAATTTGCACACGTTTTATGAGAACTATAAGCCTGTAGAACCAAGTTCAGTGGCGTATAAGGTGGACAAATAAAGAAGAAAAAAAATTACCAAATTACGTTGCGACCAAATTATTTTTTAAATGTGATAAAAACAAATCTTAAAAGTTGCCAAAGAAAAAGAAGTATAGAGTTTCTACTCTATCAGCTTGTGAGAACAATTAATAACAATGTTTGCTTGAAAATTGCTAAGTGAGCAAATAAGTATACTTAGCAAATAAAAAGTTTGTTGAGGCAGTGTTTATATTGGTTTGATTTACCCATTCCAAAATGTATGTATATTTCAGAACATCATGGTATATATGATAAATGTATACAATGTCTATTGGTCAGTTGAAACACACACGTGTACATATGGGACATAAGGAGAAGGTAAGAAGTCACTACTCATCTCTTGTAAGAAACAATTTTAACCAAAAGATAATGGAAAATGTCAACTAGTGAGTTACAAAAAAGAAAACAGAGTAAACTGGAATTCCATACACAATGAAAATATTCTCTATAATATCAGAATACTATAGTTCTTAGACAAACCCTAAAAATATCTTTGGCAATAATAATACAAGGTTTGATCTAAAAATGGGATGAATATTTATTTTTTAAAACACTTAAAACAGTAAAAGACACATTAATGTCACTCAGAATACCCCTCCCCACTTCTGATGCTCCTGTTCCATGGTTCTTGCCACTTTCTGAAGCAGTTTTGAAAGTCCTCTTTCCTATGTGTCTTTAGGGTTGCTGTTCTGATTGTTAAATGTCTTGAATTGATTCAAAACATTTGTGGTAATTTTGACTTTGGGAAAGAGCCAGCAGTTCACACTATCACATTTTTCTCCATGTAACTGTGTGACCTTATCATGTAATTTCACCTGTCTTCAAGTAGTTTAAAATGAGGGATGACCGGTGTCATCAAGATCTTTGGGTCCAGAGGTCAAATGAAGGCACAATCAGTGGATTAATAATTGTAATAGTTCTAAATGTATGCCTTCTTTCATTATGCTTGATGGCTTTTGGAAGTTTAAAAAAAAAAAGCTTACACTGTATGAAGTTGTTCAAAGTTAATCTGGTATCACTATGTCCTTCAGAGAAAAAAAGATGTTAGGCTTTTGAACTCAAAATACTGTTTCTTCACCTCATTTATCTGGATATCAGATGTCCAGATACCTCTTTGGTTGCCTCCTGTTCTTGGCATCTGTCTTTTACCTCCACATTAATCCTCCTTGTGAATCCATTTCACCGATTGTTTCTCACAATCCTTGAGTAGGCCAGGTTGTATTTCATTCTGTAGCTATAGAAATGGAGGGGACACTTTGATTCTAATGTCTGGACTACCACTTATACCTACTTCCTGATCATTCTTTTGTGTCAGTTATCTCTTCAAATCAAATAATAAGAGGTGAACAGTCAACACCTGGAATATAGAAAGCTAACATCTGGTATGTTCTCCAGAGAATGTGACTTTAAGGCTAAGGATTTACCTCAAGTGGTATCACCCCTATCTTGGGAGCACAAGGGTCCGAGTTTGATCCCTGGTACGGCAAAAACAAACAAACAAAAACAAAAAAACAAAAATACAAAACAAAACAAAACAAAAAAACCAATTATGAGTTGGAGGCAATCTAAATATAAGTTTGGTTGAGAAGAGCAAAGGGCTCCAGGAGCAAAAATGGTTGGATAACAGTGGGTTAAACTAGGCTAAGCTGATTTTTCCTTGTAGAACGTCTGTCTTCAACATAGAATTTCTCCTTGTCAAATACAGCTTGTCTTAGATGGACTAGATTCAGATCTTTTTCAAGTAAGGACTTTAACCAAGTGAACCAGTTCTTGATTTGTTTATAAAAATTACATTCCAGAACTTTTCTCTACCTATAGTTAGGAAACAGCTACGATTAGATGAAAAACATTAAATATGTTCATTTTTACATGTGGAATCAGCAACTTTTTTTGTTGCTTATTTATAGACATTTAAAATGTTTTGCAATTGTGCTAACTGGATATTTCAGTGTATGCATGGGGATGACAATGAGTTTTCTTATAGTTTTCTGTGATGGACATACATGTGCATGTGAAATATACGCAAAGCTTTCTTTGAATGTTTGGAATCTAGAAGGACATTTTCCCTGATTTTGAATAAGTTTTAATGATTTCACAGCCATTCTATTCATTTTTTCTTTCAATTTCCTTTCATGTTAACAAGGGGAAGCTTTTAAAGGACTAGTTCAATGCTGATGAAATTAAAAGAAGCAGTTAGACTTCATGAATTGAATATGTAAAAACATACTAACCATTATAGACTTGTCTTAGCAGAGCGATGAGACAGATTTCTTTAAATGTGATGTAGTGTATAACCCAAGCCCACATTGTATCATCTGTCCATCCTCACTTAAAATGTCAGACCGACACCCTCTCTATAATTATATGGTTAGTATTTTTTTAAACATGGTACATACAACAAAATATTTGATCATTAAAAGAGTTTTAAAACAGAAGAATGAAATACTTAAATGCTTACATTTTATTTAAACTTTCCGAAGTGTATATGTCTGCAAAGTGATTGAATCTCAAGAACATGTAGATGTGGGAAAGGTTGTCAGTTTACCAAGTGGTTGTTTTGTTTATACAGTAATGAGTGACGCAGACGTGGTTGTTACAAGTTAAGGCACGTGCCTTCTTGGTTCTGATCAGGACGTCAGGAGCACAGATGATCAGTGCATTATTAGTTTAGCACACCATTTCCTTTCCCTGTTTTGATGGCAGACAGATGCACCTGCTGTGACATAGCAGCGATTAGCTGGGATATAGTCAGGAGGCATGAGTTTTCTTCAAAGCCCAAGGGGCCTCATTTAAATAGCTAGCATCAAGGCAGTCGGTGATTGTCTCAGTTACTTTTCTCATCGCTGAGGCAAAATACTCAACACCCAAATTTAAAGGAAGAAAGGTTATTTCACCTCATAGTGCATAGAGGTTTCAGTCCGTAGTGTGCTGGCTCCACGTGGGGTGGCATGGCGGGGGCATCTCAGAGGAGAAACAGTCTGTGCCTGGAACGAGGGAGCAAGAAGTGAGGCAGCCTGTCTCTCCGCTCGTGCCTTCCAGGCTGCCCTCCCTATGCCTGGTGCTGTCCGTACTCAGCGTGGGCCTCCCATTGTCCAGACCCAAACCAGGCAGAGGACTGATACAGTAATCACACACCTTGAATCCAGCGTCACACCTCTAGATTCAGCCCCCTCTGAAAAGCCCTGCCCGTGATGAGTGCCTGAGGCTTTTGGGGACATCCAGACACAAGCCATAGGAGTAACATCCTGAATGAAGTCAGGCTCTCGAGTTATTATGCTGAATAATCTTGACCTTAATGTATCAACAGCATTCCGGAGTCTCGCTTATCCTAGTGACAGAAATATATGTTAGCTTCACCCACCACAGGGAAAGATGTTTCATGTCAAGACTGAAGCCCCGCAAGCTGAGTGTGGAATGAGAGTATCTTTACTTGGATATTTTAAACTGCAGTTCCTTAGAAAATATTCCAGAAGTAAATCTTTTAAATCCTATTTTTCTAACTTCACAAAACTAGAAATAAATGAATCAAAATATCAAGTAAAATGAGAAGACGTCGAATATCTGTTATGTTCTGAAGCTTCCCAGAAGCATGATAGAGAAGTATGATAGAAATATCCACAGATAGAGATTCTTCAGCCTCCTCTAGTAATATTTCCCAGAGTTCAAACCTCTTCTTCCTGTGTGCCAAACTGAAGTCTTTATTGTTTGCATACTCATTTAGACACCATTTCAGTTTTCACAAATATTTCTACGAGTTTTCTATGTACCTAAGCTTTCCTAAGCCACTCTCTGTATGTGAAATAGCACAAGGAGTTTTGTACAAAGTACCCTGAAAAGAATTAGGAGGAAATCGGCACCGAACTGAAGCCTCTTATTTTACACTGTCCTACAGGAGCCAAATTAATCACACAAGCAGAAAATGGACACGGAGCAATCAAAATACAGCTTCAAGTATATTAAAATTACATGAAAAGAAACTGAAAGCTGGAATTCCCCCATGAGAGAACAACCACAAATTTGTCCTCGAGACATTCCAGAGACAAAAGACACCCAAATACCTCTTATAAAACATCTTGTGGAGATTCTGCTTGCTGTGCACATTCTGTGTATTTTCAGAAACTGTGTGTATAAATAGCATGTCAAAAAGGGCACTATTTAGGGAAAATAATAGGCATTAATTAAAATATGGACAATAGGGAGTGATGGTTCTTCAATTTCTAAAATTAGAGGAAGATGATTCAATAACAAATAGCTCTGCCATTATTAGTTTGCAGTCGCTTTTGTTAATCATACCTTTTGTTACCTTACAGTCTGTCTAAACATAGTATGTTGAAAGCTCCATATTGTTTTCTAGCTGGTCCTTTAGAAAAGCTGAAGCTTAATAGCCAGACAAAAAGTAGAAAAGTCCAGTCATTTGTAGAAAAGTTTCATGAATAGACTCCTAGAATAATTTTTGAGATCTGTTCTACGTTGGTCTGAGGTAATGTTCTCCTGAGAGATCTCTGCAGATCTCTAGCGTCTGATCACTAGACTGTTTGTAAAGCATTGTGTATGCAGGCATAAATTTTGACAAGTTATAAAGCTGACTTGCTCAGGTCACATGTTAAGAGCATTTTCCCAGGTCATTTCACTTATCCCGGAAGTACTGGGGAACAATCTCACGTCCACTTCCCACTAAATTTCTACTTTATAAAATCAGGAAGGTTGACTCTGTCCCAGTGGTTAGCTTGTTAATTTTGGAATTAGAATTACTGAAAAGGAAAGTAACAACATTGATGTAGAATATAAAAATCAAAAGGTACATTTTGATAGATAACTGATGTAGGGCAGTACCACAGTAGAGGTTATCTTGTGGGAAGGTGCCTGTCACCCATCGTGTGACCTTGGTTGAGTTAATGATCTTCTCGGAGGCTGTGCTTGCACATCTATAAAGTAGTGAAACTGATACCTAGTTTTCCCCTGAGCATTTGAAAGAGTTAAAGTCAGCGTACAAAATATAGCTGAAAAATACAGTCTGCTAAATGATTTTAGGGGTGATACCAACAGCAGATACTTACTATGACCTTAGCTGAACTGCATTATCTCCCTGGATCCAGGCTTATCATTTATAAAATGAGCAGGTTGCACTCGATGAACCCTGACAACTTAAGATCTTAGGAAATGAAATCACTTAAACTGAAGTCTATGAAAATGAGTATTTTTTTCTAACAAAGAAATTTTAAAATTAAAGCTGATTTTGGTGAAGAGTATTTTCAAATTAGTCACAGATGCATTGTCCCAGAGGTAGACTAGACAACTAAACGACAGCAACTTTGTAACAAGTGAAGAGGGAAGGGAAAAAATCCTGAATATACAAAAAAGATGAAGAGACCTGGAGAGGGGGAGACAAACTGGAACAATTACTGTCAACTGTAAAATGGGGGGAAAATCACCAGCGGAGAAATAGAGGAAATTACACCCCTGTTGTCTTCTGCTAACACAGCCCCCTTCCATTTTGTAGAACAAAGGTGAGTGATGCGTGGCTGGTAATATTTAAGATATTATGAATTCATTCTGTAGACAAAATTTAGACTGGGAATGAGGACTCATCTGTCATCATCGCGTCTTCTGTCAAACGCATGTTGCCCTTGGCAATGGGTCTGCTGTTACTAATTTAGTTTTTGTTTAGAAGCTTGCTTTTCCTCTTTGGTTCTCTGAGTTGCTGTGAATAAAATTTTTTTCTTTAAATCACAAAAGAACCGTGTCTTTGATTGATTTCTGATAGTGGCTCTGACACCCTTGGAGTTGATGCCGGTGCGGAGCTGCCTGTGGTGTTTACTGCATAGGTGCGTGGGAGCATCGCTCCCCTCCTTTCCCCTGCCGCCATTGTTACCAGACTGGCGCGGGAGCTCAGATCCCAGCAGAAAAGTGCTAGTGATTAGCTGGTGACAACACGGAAGACCCAGTTTTGTTTTCAGCTTGTCAGTGTATTTCCTAAAGACTGTCGGGGGAGGTCAGGGTCCTAATCAAATTCCATATTTTCTTTAGCCTAGAGAAGCTATGTAGATGCCCTTTCTGAGAGGTGGCACAATCTTTTGAAGAATAATCTTGGAACACCCCAAATCCGGTCTGGAATTCTTCTAGCTAATTACCAAATGTTCTGAGCAAGAGTCGCCTAGCTAAATGTTGCACAGAGCTATTCTTTAATTATTTAGTCTTACAAATGACCTTTTAAAACTATCTTACAATATATATTTTACTCTCTTTTTTTGCCGTGGAGTTTAGATTCTGTGTACAGTAAAATGTCTATCTCACTTTTCTATCACTATTTTGCCTTAAAGACAGAGGAAGATCTATTTTAAATTATTCATAAGCTTTGGATAGAAACCTAAGCAAATTAAAATGTAGGCCAATATAGAGGAAATGATAATGGGCCTATAAGTATTTGTAGCTACTGTATCTTCCATTGGGACAATCATAAAATTAATTTCATACCTTGCACAGTAATTTCAATGGGAACAATTTCTTAGTTCGTGGTCAAACTTGTTTCCAACATTGATGGAGATGAGCACTAGAGAAAGTATTGAATTTTCTTTCTAATTAGCTTTTTCTTATGAAATAGCTTCTTAATAATTTCCCTTCGTGTCCAGTACACAAAGGTATCTATTCCTTTTAAACTGTATGTGAATTTAATTTATATGCCAATGATGTTTAATGCATTGTCTTGCCTGCATCTCATTACTGTCATTAATAAGCGCTGGCCTACATCTAGTTACAAGGTTAATTGGGACAAATCTGGACTCCTTTTTACTGTAAATATGCTATATCTTAGCAGTGTGTTGCTGAAGGATGGGTGGTAAAAGTAACAGTATTTTCCATTGCATTCTTCTGTTGTCATCCAAATCAATCTAAACATAATATGAAATTATTTTCTGCATATATTGTGCAGGCCTTGGTCAGAGTTTTTACTATTTAAAATAGAATTTCTACTCACATATGAGATATATGCTACTCTCACTCTGCCTCACCCTCATTTTACACTGTTTAAAGGAACCCACATCACCAGGAATAATCCCTTCAAACCTAGTGAAATTCATACGAATTTTCCATGAGAAAATTTCATGTCAAAGATTAAATATTTTAGGTGCTTGTTTTGGGGTGGGTGGGAGGGTGGGGGGGGAGGATGAGATTTTCCTGCCCAGGCTGGTCTCAAACTGGGGTTCAAATAATCTTCCCATCTCAGCCTCTGAATTAGGCTGGGGCAATTTTACACTGCCATGCCTGGCTCAGACTATTTTGAATGTTTGATAGTGCCCATGTAAATTTCTAGTGGGTGTAATTGCCAACAGCAGCTACTGAATTGTTTCACTGACCCTGGAATTTCATGATGAGGAAGAAGCCATTACTTAAGAGCTCAAAATTAAGAATCAGACTTTATAGACAGAGCAGGAATAGATAAAGTGTAACATAAATCCTCCCATTTTCCCCTTTGGCTCTTATGACAGGCATCACTAATCAGGTGAGGCTACTGTTGTTCCCAGACCAGCCACAGAATCCTTCGTACATACCAGTCCAAATTACTATATGGAATCAAGCCACCAAATAGCATGCCATAGGAAAAAAATCCCATATCTCTCCCAAGTAGGCAGACGTTACTCCTTGGGATATTTTACCCCTTTGCCAATGTCAGCTGGCATTAGGTTTGGTCAGCGTATTGCCTAGACCCATTTGATTCACTGCTTATTTACAACTAATATCATTCATTAACTTCACGAGCCCTAGGCCAAACAAAGCACTAAGATGTCCTTCTATTGAAGTATACCTTCCATAGTCTTTCTCTAGGACAATGTCAGTTTGATCCTAACCTTATCTCACTTTCTCTTTATAGTAATACCCATGATCTTTCCTTAATTCACAGCTTGAAAAAGATATATTCATTGGAACTTTTTGATTCCAAGTGACAGATAACAAACTGAAATTGGATCAATTTAAAATGGGAATTTATTTCCTCATGAAACTTAAAAATCTATGATACTGACTTCACTCATGGCTGAGTTGTGGAGCTCAGCTAAAAGAGTCATCTTCTCTCTGGTCTTTCTCTGCAACTCTCTGAACTAGATTCCTTTTAAGAGACCATCCCTCCCATCAGGTGACAAAGAACAGTAACATGTGATCTTCATTATAGAGATTTTGATCATCAAAGAGGAAAATCACCTTTCCCCACCCCCAAAACACACACACACACACACACACACACACACACACACACACACACGAGTTCTCACTGTTTCCTCTTGATGACATTTCCACACATATGCCACTGGTGTTGAAGCCAGTGTAGGTCCTGTGCCTCCACTTGATATTGTAAGAGTGGAAAGGGCATATGATGAAGAAACTCCCTTTTGCTTCATCTTGATAGTGTAGGACCATCATGGAAAAGAGTACAAGGTATTCTGACAAAAAGACAAAAAAAAAAAAAAAAAAGTACAAAGGGTGAACTTTGTCACATTTTGTAAATCAGGTTGGGAAGTCCTTCATACTGCTGGTGCCAGGATCTTACTACTAGGATGGCCACATTCTTAAACCAAGGATCTTGGCATTGTCCTTAGATGTTTTAGCCTTTGGTAATTCTTACTGATGCTAACTTCCAAAGGAGTCTTTATTTTTGTCTTTCAGAGGAAACAAGGAACAAACCATGGTACCCTTTCCATGAGGAAGTTCTGTGCCAAATATTTAAATATCTTTAGTGGTTTTTGTTTTCTTTTTTTATTGAGACAAAGTCTCGCTTTGTAGTTCAGGCTGACCCTGAGCTCATTATGTAGCCCAGACAAGCCTTTAACTCACAGCAATCCTCCTGCCTCTGCCTCCTGAGTGCTGGGGTTACAGGCATGAGCCACCATGCCCAACATTGAGGTATGTGGTACTGGTTGCTTGTGGATGTGAGTCTCCATACCTGGCATTGTTGTATGCGTTCATGGGAATCGAACTTCAGACCTTGCGCTTGTACAGCAGGGGCTGGAAGCACTGAGCTAAATCCCTGCTGGTGTTCTCGGTGTTCTCTCTCTCCCTCTCTCTGGTTGTTTTTTTGTTTTTGTTTTTTGTTTGTTTTGTTTTGTTTTGTTTTTAGGGGAGAAACAAGTTGAAGTCTCCCTGCTCAAGCTGATCTCAAACTCATGAACTCAAATTATCTTCCCATTTGAGCCCTGAAGTAATGGAACCAAGTTTAGAGATACTTAGCTCTAAACATTTTTACTATTTGATATTTCCCATGTAAATTTCCCCTATAACTAATTAAATGTCTGTTCAAGTATAATGCACAATATTAGATATTGTGATCTGGGAAGCTATAGGTTTTTCCTATCACCTTTCCTATCACCTTGAATGCTTGCCACTTCAGATGTATCGAGTTTAAATTTCTTCTCTGCTTTCACCTACCCCAAAGCATGGCTGTTGGTAGGTGCTCTCTCTCAGTAGATCAAGTTGCTGTGGCTTGTATCTAGATGCTCTCTTAAAGCCTCATGAGCTTATAGAGGGGACTTCTCAGAGGTGGCTGGAGCTAGGGAGTGTGAATGTGGATTTAGGAAGGGTGTGTGCTGCTACATGAGTCCACCCCTTGGTTTAGCAGGTGTGGGTGTGGACTATGAGAAGGCCCGACCTGGGTGTGGGTAGCCCTGACTGGTAGACTTGCAGGATGAACGAAATAAAAAGGAAAAGGACGTTGACTGCTGGCTGCTCTTTCTACCTACCCTGCGGGAACTGCTTCTCCTCCGCCATGCCACCCTGCCAGGGAACCAGCTGACTGCCCTGTGAGCTAAAATAAACCTCGCCTCCCTTAACTTGTGTGCATCAGGTGCTTTGCCTCAGCAATGAGAAGGTAACTGAGAAGCAGGTGTTGAGAAATCCACCCTCCAAACCTAGCTTTCCTTCTTATGCCTCAACAGCGAGCCAACCCTTTGCTGAAGTCCTTGTTGCAGACGACCTGCCACGCTGGAACGGGGCATTTGCATCTTGTAATAGCACGGATGGATGATACTTTTTCTTCTCTCACCAAACCATGGAACACCAAGAGCCATCACTCAGCTAGCTTTTCTGTCTCACTCACAAAGCAGGAAAATTTGGCCACCTGTCTACCCACCTGCCTGTGGTTACCACTGGCCTTGATAATGCCTCGGCCTCAATTTGGAATACATGCCGGGCCTTTCCATCTTAGGAGCAGAGTACAGCCACTCTTGCCAGGGTCCGGTTGTGTTATGTTGTCTCCCAGCTCCTCCCCGTGGCTGATTTGTGGCCTGCTCCACATAGCTGTGTCCTGGTGACCCCCTTCCTGTGGGATTGCTCACCTCAGGTCCTTGACTGTTTCCATGACTCCATGCCCTGCATGGCCAGCAGATAGGTCAGAGACCGCCTCTCTCCCACAGTGTGACCCTGTGAAACTTGTTCTCAGTAGTATATCCAACCACTTGTGAGAAACCTGCTTGGATGTCTTGGGGACAGCAAAGGACCTAGCCCTGCAATCTCCCTCTCCATCTCCTGCCCGTGCTGCCTGATATCCAAGTCTGGCTTCCAGGCGTGTGATGTACTCCAGGTCTGTAAGTACTAGAGATTTTTCATTTTCACGTTGTAGTTGAAGCCATGAAGCTGTTTCCTAAATTCAGCCCAAATCAGCAGGGTCACCCTGAAGGGACCCATGCAGGTCAGTCTGCTTCTCCTGCTTTTCTTTCCTGTCTCTGGTGGAGACATTTGAGTTTTGTTCAAAACAGCTCCCCTCTTCTGGGCACTTGGCCCAGAAACACAGTAGGGTGCTAGTCCCTTGCTTGGAAACCAGACAGTAAAAAAATCCCTTCCCAACTGTCCATCTCCAAACTAAGTAGGCTTTGTCTGTAGAAGTGGTGTCGTAGAATCTTTTTTTTCAATTCTTAGAAATCACTGTGTTGTGCAGATAAAATGGTGTCCCTCTTCCTTAGACCCCAGTTCAGCCCTGGAGCTGGGAACATCGGCTGCAGATTCCTCACAGCTGTGGCCCCTCGAGCCATGAACGGCCCCTTCTAACCTTATGTCCGCAGCCTGGGACTGGCTGAGCTGGAAAGGGATATAGACACAGAAGGTATGGCTCCGAATGGACATCCCCATCTTCAGTGTTCCCATTAGGAAGAGGGGCTTAGCCTCAGCAGAACAACACGTCCTTTCCCCTTTCAAGCCCGTTTGCTTTCCTCACTGTGATATGGGGAGACCCCTCAGGAGTGGCTCCAGTAAATCTCCTCCTGGTGAGTTTCCAGGGGAGACATGTCTGCAGGGAACCTCGCGGAGGGCACCACTGGCTGCTTCAGCATGTGCTTAGATTTTTATCATCCTGGGTACTAGTGGCTGACTTTTCCTGAGAACAACTGACAGTAGTTGTTCCACTTGTCTCTGATGGGCCCTGTGTTGTTACTTCACAACTGTTTCCACTGAACATTATTGAATTCATTAACTTCAAATGAGGAAACCCATACATTTCCAGAAGTGCTCTGAAGTCAAAAGAACTCGTTGCGTGTTCTTAGGATGAAGAATAATTTGTTTGTAGAAATATGCTCAAGGCTTTGGTGCCATGATTGTGAATTTGGTGATTTGGTGATTTGATTGTGCTCTAAAATAGAATGGTTGTCTCTTAGTGTATGTTTTCCAGTCAGTATCTGGTGAGAAACTGTTCACTTAAATTATCATTACTAGTAAGTACAATTGAATGTAATTATTTTCATTGATCATTATTTAGAAAACTTTTTACTAAAAGCTGTTTGAACAACTTAACATTATAGTCAAATTGTGCACTTTTTAAATTATAAAAAAATTGACAAAAATATTAACTATAAAGTAGATTTGTGCTATAAAGAAATTCTTGCTCTATTTCCAAGGAAATTCATGATATTAACTGCTCTTGATTTTATTTAGAACAGCTTAAGATGATTATGGTTTCTTAAATAAGATATAAGAGTTTGTGGGAGCTTAGAGATTGTTTTGTTTTCCTGATTAAGGATAGATACTAATATTTTTCTAAGAGTATTGAAACTGAAAACAAACAAGACCAAAGGTATTTGTAGGGTAAAATGGAAACTGTAGAGCTGAGATTGTAAATTAAAAGCCTTATGTGGCTTTGTAGGTAAGTTAAAAGCATGCACAGAACCAGAAGTGAGATAATAGTTTGATTTTTTTTTCTGTGCCCATTAGTTTATTGCTAGCTAAATTATGAAAAATGTTAGAACACTCAACTAAATAATAATTAGAACTCTCACGTCTAAATGGCCCTAGATTTATTTACCTATGTACATTTACCTTCAATTATTTCAGTCTCTCTTCCCCAATCTTACAAAGAAATGGGCAATGTAACTTGCTCAGTTCCAGTGAGTCAAAGAATTTTAAAGTAATTTCTTTTCAGCTAGCATTGTGAACTAACTCTGAGAATAGGGAAAGATAATAAAAATGTTACATATGCTGAAATTAAAGAGAAAGGTATTCACCTGAGAAACTTTAGATCTGGAAGTACATCTTCATAAAGGAATTGTACAGTTTAAAATTATTGGTAATTAATGCTCTCAAATTAATCCTTTTCCTATAAAACCTTTGGTGGCTTCTTATGCTCTAGTTGGCAGAGAAAAAACAGATCATTGTAGGATTTCCCACTAAAATCAGAATGCTCATCCATGTAAGTTTCCAGGATGTACAAATAAAATCTAATCAAATCTGAAAGCAATCAGGTCCAGCCAATCAGAAATGAGCTGTGGGGCAGAAAATCACAATTTAAATAAAAATTGCAATTAGAACCCACGGAACTTGCATGACACTCGTTTAAGTTCTCAGCGTTAAGAGACAGTGAGAAAATTATATCCACAGTAGGAAGAAGGGTTGGCGAAGATTTTTGCCTCCTGATAGAATATTGAAAATTATCTTCATCAGTGGGTTAATTGGCTTAATTTTCCTTCAGATGGTAACTTTCAAATGCTTGGTCTTAATTAGCATGGGTAAATGAGAAATGTAGGTGATTCACACTTTTAAGTTTTCTTATTCTCTAGAGATTTCCATTCCTTTCCCTTAAGATACTTGCAATTGCTGAGGGCTACATTGATTAAAATAAGTTATGCTGGTATTTTCCACCAGTAAAAATGAAATTGACTCATGTCTGGACCATTTAAAAATGCGACTCACAAATATAAAGGAGAGAGTGTGAACTAGACAAACTTTGTATTCTTTAGGCTAAAAATTATAAACTAACTTCTTAGTGCTGGGTTACATAAGGTATGATGTTTAACATAGATAAAAAATGAGAGGAATTTTGTGTATCTAATAAAGTATATATGAGAAAACATATTAAAGAGAAAGACCGTGACATTAAAAGGTAAAAATACTGAGGTTTTTTTTTTTTTAGGCTTTTTTTCTTCAAATCTGTCTTATTCCATCCTTGCTCTTCTTCTGAAAGCATTGCTGTCAACTCTAAATAATGTTTTTCCAGTCAGAGAAGAGTTTTTAGTCCTCTCCATTCACTATCACCTTTTTTACTTAAATGTTTTCTTCTTTAAAATTAGTATTTTATACTAAACAGCATATTACTAACTTCTGATGCAGAACAATCATCTTTCTGCTAGTTCAAATTCAGTAAAGGACAGTTTGAGTTATCTGCTACAAATTTGTGTTCTGATACTTGTCTGGGTTAGAAAACATATACTACCCACATTGTATTGTGTGCCTAATAAAATGATGTTTGAAACTTATTTAACAAACTTAAACTTCTCTATTCCATTTCTACTCCGTTAACCTCTAAAATCCTAAGGAGAGTGATGATAAAGGCAAAGATACAATCAGGCTGAAAATAAAACAAAACAAAAATTAAAATCTAATACTATGTGTTTTATTTTTCTGATGACAACTAAATGAAAAATAATTCAAATACAAAATTATAATTTTCTAAAATTTGATATAAAAGCAAACAACTACAGTGGTATCTTTGAAAATACTATGTATATGGGGTTAAAATATAAGCGTGTCTGATCATGTTTTGATGTTCCTAGTACTCAGCTTTTAACATACAATTGTTAAACACATTTGTTACAAAAATTTAAAGCAATTCATGTTTTATTTATAATTTATATACACTCTTAAAGGTTGTAATAATATTTAGAACCATAGAAAGCATCTATCATTGCATGAGAAAGTAAGTGACTAAAATGTATGTACTGTTTACTAATATAAGTATGTATAAAGTAGATATGTACATATGGAAAAGTGCAATGGAAAAAGATTAATAAATAGAGATGAATTGTAGGAGATAAATATATACTAATATTGGAACTATGTTTCCTTGTGAATGTAGGAATTACACTTTTGTGTTTATGTTTTTCTGTATTTCATCGACTTTCTACAAGAGGTGTTTCTTTTTCCTCAGATAAAATGTTATAAGTCAGTCCCTTTCTTTGCCTTTCCTTATAGAAACAGGCTCATGAACATGATTTTATTTCTTGTAAGGATCTTGATTGTAGAAATTCTGCATCTTTTAGGTAGACACACAGCACACTCAAGCATGGAGATCACATTTTACCCTTCTACCTAATAGCATCTCCGTTTCCAGATTGCTCCCCAAATAAAAACAAGCATTGAACTTCCAATCAGTGATGATAATTTAATTTCCCTCTCAGCTGTAAGTACCAGAAAACAGTCAGGCAATCAGCAAGAAAAACGTGTTCTCCTGGTTTATTTTTACATTAAGTAATTAACATTTTCCTCTCTAACTAACACGAGGTCTAAAAAGTGTAGGCTCAGTTGACCTAATTGCATAGGACTTCTGAGAAACTAAACTCAGGGTGTATTTGCAGGTCAGAGGCAGAATGGAGAAATGCAGTCTTAAGTAAAACCTGGAAATGTTTATGACTTCTTGAAAATCTTCATAAGGAGAAATATTATTATTATAACTGATGGCACAAGAAATACTTGTCAGTGTGGTGAGAAAGCACAAAAAATATAAGGTGTGTTTTTAGTGAGTGGAATGTGGGGCATTGTTCCTCAAGATGTCCGTATCTACGATAACCAGATTCCGGAGAGGTGTGTGCTTATGATGGTTTGTAGAGCTGATTTGGCAACTCCTAGGAGCAGAAGTTAAGTTGTTGGAATTTTTGTTTGTAATAAAGAAGATAAAGTTTATCATTTTCCTGTCCACTAGGGCTACAGTTTATTTCCATCTTATCAAAAAAGGTTACTCCAAAAGATGTCAACATCCCTGACTGTGTTTTTATTATTAAAATCTCCTTTGAACCAATTTTGATGTTTTATTAGTTCCTTTTTTAATTCATTATTTTTGGACATGTTAGTTTCAGATTTGTATAAAAGTCATATGATTTACTCTGAGGGAAAAATAAGGTCTTAATCTATGAAGCATACTAGGGTTATAACTACAGATCAAACAAACGTGATCCACAGAACAAATGTTCTATCAAGGCACTTTAGGGGTCTTAAGATGTTCACTCTGACATTTCTTTTTTTTTTTAGGTTTTTTTGAGACAGGGTCTCGCTTTGTGGTTCAGGCTGGCCCTGAGCTCAGCCTCCAACTCACATCACAATCCTCCTGCCTCTGCCTCCGAGTGCTGGGATTACAGGCGTGAGCCACCACGCCCGGCACTGTGGTATGTGGTACTGGTTGCTGTTGGGTGTGGGTCTCCACATCCAGTATTGTTATGTGGTTACCGGGGAATCGAACCCGGGTCCTTGCGCTTGCAAGACAGGCGCCGGAACCACTGAGCTAACTCCCCGGCCCCACACTGACATTTCTTTTAAACACATTCTACACAGCTTTTCAAATAATACAAAATAACAAATGGACTAAAATCTGTAAAATACTAAGTTCTTGTTCATATTGACTTACTAATGTGGATTGCATTGAATGACCTTGTAATATGAAAAAATTATGGATTTGAGCTCATAAAATAAATCTAATCAAGCAAAATAATGGTTGTATTTACATACTGGAATTGAAGCCAAAAAGAATCACTAAGAATTTTAAGGATTCTACTTTTAAAAATCTGTTTTAGACTATGCTTACCATTAAGTAGTACATACTGTCAGTAGAGCAGGGTGTATCACTTGCACCACTGTTGATGTTTTGATGTTCATAATCCTTTCCTGTACAGAGCTGGCCTGTATATTATATTTAGTGACATGTCTGTCTTTAAGCCCTCTACATTCTAGCAGCACCATTACACCTATAAAACCAAAATGTCTCTGGACTTTACTCCCAGCTCATGACCACTTATTTCACTAAAGGAATTAAGAAAAGGAGAGAAAGAGAAAGAAGAAAAATTTATAGATGACCAGTTTACTTATGGAAATCCAGACCATTGGTATAGTGATCAGTTTCATTTCTGCCTTTTAAAAATAATCAATGAAGATGAAACCACATACTGAACTTCCTAGGTTTCAGTTTATTCGTTTGTCAAGATCATCTAAATGAATGATCTCTGAAATGCCTTTTAGCGACACTATTTTCTGTTAAGAGCCCAAAAGAAATTGAACCTAGAAACTTTTACTAGTATACTTGCTTGATGGCGTATTTGAAGTAGTCTGTCCTGTCCTAATGAGTGGAAGTGTCACATTAATTTATAAATTAAATTGAAACAATAAAAATTAGTTTTATTTGAAGCCTTAATATAAAAAGATGCAAGGTCACACCTAAAATTAATTGCATATTATTTGAAAGGAAATCCTTTCTTTAGTGATCAAGTACAACAGATAAAAATAGTTCTGAAGTGACTTATACCGTCTATAGCCAAGGCTCTTTATGTATATTGTGGTGATCCTATACTGGACTAAATGTATGGTTCCTTTTGAGAACTTGCTAGAAGCAATGCTGATTGGGGGAAAAAGTTCCAGAAGAGGTAGCATCTGGTATATGTTCTTACTTTGTAAGAACTTACTTAATCCTTCATAAAGCACTCAGTAATCCAGTAGCTTTGTCTTTTTATTGAACATGGAATGACATTACAAGTAATTAGAAACCTGCCAGGCCCGTTGTCCTGTGTCATCCAGAAGGCTTTTTCTCCAGGCATCCTTTGATCCTGACCATTTGTCTGAGAGTGAAGAGGCCAAGCATGACAGCTGAATGAGGTTCCTGGCCTCACATTCCTTAAATCCAACACAGCAGATCTTTTATTAGAAACAACAGTATGCTATAAACTATTACTGTGATTACAAAAACAAAGATTTGAATAAGAACTTTAAAGAATAAGTGATTTTGAGGGCACAACATACTCTAACCAGGAATTCACCCCATGTATTTAAAAATCTGAAACAATTTCTGTATCAAGGATCATGAGGCACTTAAAGCTCCACACTTAATATGAAAAGGCAGGAGTTTTATTTGTCTTTTTTCCCCTTTTCCTCTTCCTTTCCCTCTTATTTCCTCTAAGTAAGGGTGTCAAGGGAAAGGGTATGACTTTCTTGCCCTTTGATAGTCTTTTTAATCATAATTTCTATGTCAGTAGACAGAGTTTTTAACCATTCCCAGAACAAAGATGTTTAAAAATAGTGGAGTTATTTGTATCTTCTGAACAATACAAATCCAGTGTAGAGGACGCTTGTCATCTCTTCTGTCTTGATGCTTTAAAGGATGAATGTGAAACTGAAGAGGAGAGTTGACCTGCCTATTTGGATCATCCAGAATAGTCATGATTAGTTGAACAGTCATTCTCATATCTGGATCCTCTTTATACTCTAGGTTTTCTAATAGATAAGAAATCATCCAACATTAGAATGAGGATGGAGTGAAAGTTTTTAGCAGAAGTGGTAGAGGTATATAAATTTATGAATGTTTTAAATTCTCCAGAAAATCACTCTTATGGCCACTCTATACTCAAAAAAGAGGATTATCTTGTGCCTGTCATGTACATTAACATAGATGGTCAAATTGAAGGGATTTCTTGGGAAAGCTTTATAAGATCCTCATTTCTACAGCATGTACAGTCTTCGGAGGCAGACAAGACTTTCTGTGTTTGAGGGGGATCTTTCAGGCACCACTTGCTGTAAGCATCTGTTCATTCTTTCTCTCAAACCACTTGCAGTTTGTTAGCATTTAATACCAGCTGATGTTTGTCTGGAGTTTTGAGGTTTCTCACATGTATTTCTTCCATGTTATCTCACTCAGGAAAATCCCTGAATGAAATGTTCAAGTGATACAAGAGTAGCAGTGCTTCAAACTTAATCCTCAGAAGAATGTCATGAAGATCTCCGTGATCAGCACACACTGTGAAGTCCTGATTTTGGAGTGGTTGTGGAAAGTCTCGCTTTTAATGTTAACTTTAGTGACATCTTTATTAATAAACTTAGAATCCTATACAAGCTTGAAGGATAAAACATGAGCATTCAAAGTCTGTTGTCTTTCCATATGCTAACAGTCAATAATCAAAGATTAAAATTCTATAAAAACCAAATTTTATGCCATTAAAATGTAAAATGTGAGTGAGGAAAACCTATGAGGTATGTGGAAAATCATCAGACTAAAAACCATAAAATATTGCTAAGAGAAATTAGACAAACTAAAGGAATGGAGATACATGTTTTTATTCATGGGGCAGGAGATTTAGTTTTGTCATTATTTTGTCAAATTAATCGATAGAGTGGAGGCAGTTTATTCAAAATATTTTTAGGCTTTTTGTAGAAATTGATAAGGAAATGCAAAAGACCTAAAAGAGCCAAAAATATTCTGAAAAAGAAAAAAATGTTGGACTAAGCTGACCTTATTTTAAGAATCAATCAAAATGTTATAGACTGACTTGAAGATAAGCATAAATTAATAGAAAAAGTATAGACACCATTTAAAAACAAGGTTTTGGATAAACTGTTGATTTTCGCCAAGGGTGCAAAGACAAATGCACTTAGGATCTAGTGAATATCATTTATGAGGGCATTATAGTCTAAATATGTGGCTTCTTTTTTCTTCGACATGTGGTATAGTTTACTAATACAGAACTTTGTGAATGATTTAGATAGGTCTCCCTCCTTTCTTCCCATGATCGTTCATTCAACAAGTGTTTATGAGTAATTATACAATGTCAAAGACTGAGGCTGTACTGATGACTTAGGTAAGCATGGCCTTTGCTTTTACAGACCTTTGGATTGTGTAAGTAATGGAGACAAATTAATCCTCACAATGCTAGTTATACAATTAAAATGGTAATAAGTTCAGTTAAAAATTACACGTTGCTTTGAGAGCAACTGACTTTAGATCAGTCTAGTGAAAAGAGTAGGGAGAGCATTTGGCAAAAGATTCTTAGGGAGAAGACTGAATTTGAGGCCTAAGTGGGAATAGCCAAGGAAAGATGTGCAGAAGATCATTTCTGGAATCCTTGAGGTGAGGAAACCAAAGAAGCACTAGAAGTCTTAAGCTTTAGACATTTAACTTCGAAATAACTTTAAGGGCCATTTATGTTGTTGATAGAAGCACCAGTGAGCGTCTTGTAGGCACAAACACAGACAAGATTAGAGATTTTTAGAATGGTTCACCCCATCATGTCCATCTGCAGTATTGTTGACAAATATTATTTAATGTGGCTTTGCATTTCTTGTTGAATCACAATATCTATTAAATCTTATTTTACCTTTATAATTTGAGTCTCAAGACACCTCCACCAAGATCTCATTTTGTTTAATTCAGTACTTGAGTTGTCATTCAGTTATTTTTTCCACTTGAGATATTAATATGTTCCAGTTCTTCAGCAGCTGCGGAGACTGATGATCACTAAATTTTCCTGTAAGCTACCTATTTCTTAGAGAATAATGTAGACAATATACTGAGGAGGAGGAAAAACTGTGAGAAAGCTCAATTTAAAATGAAAAATAATTACAAACATATCTGCAGTTTTCAGAAAAATTAGTTCATTAAATTTTGTCTCTAGTAAAAACTGAACCCTCTACAAACAGTTCTTTGCATAAGCTTCATCTTTTTAAATGTTGATATTTGTAAGAAATATGGCATCACTAATTATAAAAGTTAATCAACTTGTCTAATTTGGAGTCGAAACAAAATCAGTGAGATTCTTCATTAGGTACAACATGTGTTTATCTCTGACACTTTGGAGCAACTTAATTTATTCTGTAGGCTGAGTCTCGGAATAAGACTCCATAGAACAAATAGGAATATAATAAAAATTTTTTAAATTGATGAACAGCATCAATAGCAGCACATTATTTATAATTAAAATCCACAGTTTACAGTACGCTTTGCTTTTTTGTTTATATTATGTGTTTACTAAGTGCGTTAAGACATGTATCCACCATTGCAGCATGATATGAAATAGTTTCAGTGCCCTAAAAACACCCTGTGTCCTATTCTTTCCCTACCACAGAGCCCCTAGAAATCACGAATCTTTTCACTATCTCTAGTTTTACATTTTTCACTTTGCTATGTTGTTGGAACTACACAGAACGTAGCCTTTTCTACTCAGCAATATACATTTAAGATTCCTCCCAATACTTTCAAGGCTTGAGAGTGTAGTTTCTTCTGTTGAACAGTATCCTATTGTATATATGTACCACATTTTGTATCACATTCCATTTAGATCTAAGTCTAGCTCTTCCTCATTTTGTGTGGTGCTAGTGAGCTAACACAGGGCTTCGCATGCTAAATGCATTTTTCCACCAAGCAGCATATCCATCCCTGTTTTCCTTTTTTTTCCGACAGGGTCTCGCTTTGTATTTCAGACTGGCCCTGAACTCACTACATAGCCCAGGCCAGCCTTGAACTCATAGCAGTCCTCCTGCCTCTGCCTCCTGAGTGCTGTGCTTATAGGCATGAGTCACCATGTGTAGCATTGTTGTATGTGGTTACTGGGAATCACAGTGGGGACCTTGCAGTAGCCAGGCAAATGCCAGGACCACTGAGCTAAATCCCCAGCCTCTATTTTCCTTTTTGAGATAGGGTCTCCCTTTTGTAGTTCAAGCTGGCCTTGAACTCATAGTAATTCTCCTGCCTCTGCCTCCCAAGAGTTGGGATTACAGGGATGGGCTACCATGCCTTGCACTGTGGTATATGGTTCTGATTGCTGGTGGGCAGAATCAAACCCAAGCCCTTGCACTTGCAAAGCAGGCACTGGAACCACTGAGCTAAATCCCTGGCCCATGTTTTCCAGTTTTTAAAGCATGCCGAAATGTGATTGTTCAGTACATTTGGTGAAAGTCAACCCTTCCTTCATTTCATTGCCTTTCTTCTTTTGTCAGAGATCAGTTAAATATAGTTATATGGATCTAATTCTGCATTCTCTATTCTGTTGATTTATTAATGTATTCTTTCCCCAACCTCACACTGTCTTGATTGATGTAGCTCTACTGCAGTTCTTAAATTTGAGTCATAATCAGTTCTCTAACTTTGGTACTCTTTCAATATTTTGTTGGTTATTTTTGAGTTTTTGCCTTTTGCCTTTCTATACATACTTTAGAGTCATTTTTAATATGCACAAAATAATGTGCTGTCATTTTGATTGGTATTACATGGAATATATAAATCAAAAAGGACTGACATTTGGATAATATTGGATCTTCTGATCCATGTATACAGAAAAGTTCTTTCTATATTTAGTTTGCTTGAGCTACATTGCAATTTTAGTTTTTCTTATGGATCTGATCCATATTTTACTAGTTTTATATCTAAGTATTTCACTTATTTGGTGATAGTGTAACATTTTAAATTTAAACTTTCAGTTATTTGTAAGAATACAACAGATTTTTATGTATTAACTTTGTGCCCTGCAACTTGTTGTAAATGTTTTTTAGTTCCAGGAACTTTTTGTTTTGTTTTATTTATTTATTTATTTGATTCCTTGGAATTTTTAATTAGTCTTGTCACTTGTGAACAATTTATCTTCCCTTCCTAATTTATATCCTTTTTATTTCCTTATCCTCATTTATTGCATCAGCTAGTACTTTCTGTACTCTGATTAGTAAAAGTAATGAAAAGAACAGCCTTACCCAGTTTCTCATAAGAATGTTGATGTCAGATGGGGGACTTTTAAAATCTTTATTATCATGTTGTGGAACATCCACTCTCATTTGCTGAGATTATCTCCTTTTAAATCATGAACAAGTGTTGAATTTTATTTTAGAAAGGTTTTTCTGTAACTACTGATATGATAGTATAATTTTTCTTTAGCCTGTTGATGTGATGGACTACATACTAAACTATTTCTTTTTAAAGTGTGCAAGTTATGAAGTATGATAATTTGATATATGTACATAGTTTTATGATTATCAATAATAATAATAAACATTTTCACATCCTTGAACTTTTTCTGATTAACAGTTATGCATTGGTATGTGGCACAGTATAATATTTCAATAGATAGATAGATAGATAGATATAAGATATATACTGATTAATTCAGGAAAATTAAAGGTTCCCTGTCCTTATTACTTTGTGTTCTGAGCTCCCAAGTTCCTCTTAGTTATTGATAGGATACAGCTTGTTATTAAAGAAAACTTTAAACAGGGTCTGGCTATGTACTTCAGGCTTTCCTTGAACTCATTGTCTAGCCCAGAGTGGGTACTTTGAACTCATGGATGGAGATCGTGCTGCCTTCACCTTCTAAGTACTGGGATTACAGGTGTGCACCACCACACCTGCTGATGAACTACTGTACACAGTTGAACTACATAGTTGTTCTGCTCTGCAGTAATAAAACTTGAGCATTTCATCATGGATTAATCAGCCATTGAAATTGCTTCTTTTGAGAGAAGTGCCTGTTCATATCCTTTGCCCACTTTCAAATATTTAAGTCCCTTAAATATTACAGGTATTAATCCATCATCAGCTGAATGGTTTGCTAACTTTTTCCATTTGTTAGATTGTCTCTTGGCTCTGCTATGTAGAAGATTCTTAGTTTAATATAGTTCCATTTGTCTGTTTTTGTTTTTTGGGGTTTTTTTTTTTCACTTTTGGGGCCTTATAAACGAGTTGCATATACCCGGATCTCAAGATGTCTGCACCTTATTTTCTTCTAGTAATGCCATAGTGTCAAGTCTATCATTTAGATCTTTGATCTGTTTTGAGATTATTTTTGTTTAGGGTGAGAGAAAGGAGTCCATCTCCTTTTGTTTCTACTTATCCATTTTTCTCATCAGTGCTTTGACTTGAATCCAGCATCTCCTTTACCCTGGGCAACTCCTCTGCCACTACATGATCAATTAGGCTGTTAAAGATTATGCAGCATGTGCGGAGAAGAAGGAACCCTTCTCCACTGTTGGTGGGACTGTGGACTCATACAGCCGCTGTGGAGATCAGTTTGGAGATTCTTCAAAAAGCTAGGGTTGGAGGTCCCATTTGACCCAGCCATTGCTCTGCTAGGTATATACACACAAGAATTAAAAGACTCATATCACAGTGACATACGTGCACCCATGTTTATAGCAGCTCAGTTTGTGATTGCTGCATCTTGGAAACAACACAAATGTCTGTCAACTGGAGACTGGATAAGAAAGTTGTGATTCTTCTAGAGAATGGAGTATTACTCTGCCATAAAAAATGATAAGTTTGAATCATTTCTACATAAATGGACATACCTTGAGGATATCCTCATGAGTGAAATAAATAGGTCACAGATAGGTAAATATCTCATCTTTTCTCCAGTATGAGAAAATAAAGATGTAAATGAGCTCTAGAATTGTATGTTATATATTGTGAAATAGAAAATACTCAAAGTGAAATAGGGTAAAGGGGGAAGAATAATGAGCTTATAATAAAAAAGAAAGGAAACAAAGTTTATGTATATGGGGGGGTAGTAGGGTGGGTAGGGCTATGAGAAAAAATGAGAATTAAGTTGTGTCATATACTGGTACAAATTGTCATTGTTGAGGGCAATCATGATGTGTATATGTAATGTACCAAAAAATATTTCAATTTAAAAAAAAAGAGTATGCAGCATGGCTGGGTGCAGCATTGCATGTCTGTATTCCCACCCATTCAGAAGGCTGAAGCAAGAGGGTTGCTTGAACTCAGGAGTTCAAGGTCAGTGTGAACGATATAACAAGAAATGTTATATAACAAAAAATGCTAAATGAATTGTCAGACCATGACAAAAATCTGTCTCAGTGGAAAAGAAACAGTACTTTAGCAAACTATAGAACTTTCAACAAAGTAATCAGTGACTTTTTAGCTCATTAATCTTTCATCATTCACCCTTAGTTTATGACAACATCTGCCTGGCCGAGAAAATGAACAGGTCTAAGATCCAGTAGTGCCCCGTTTGGCAGCAGTGCCAGGGTTTTCTAACCAGCGGAAGGCGCCATGCTTCACTAGCTTAGCTTCACTAAGTCAGCTAGTGAGACTGTGTGGTAACTGAAGAGTTCATGTGAGCCTTTTTAAACCAGGCCTCTGGAGGCAGCTTGTACAGAGCTAAAGCCAAATAGCAGTGTACACAGGAGCAGGTCTGCTGTAACACTGGCTCTGAACATGTGAGTTGTTCCAACATGACTGATACACTAAACAATATTTTTGAAAATTGTGTAATTTTAACTGCAAGACTGTAATTTTAACTGTACTCCATGTACAGTTGGCTCCATGTCCAACATAATGACTTTCTATCCAATCGCAGGTTGTTTTTTGGCCAGTTCACAGTGACTCAAAAGTTGCTACCCCTCTGATACTCATTGCCCTAAAGTTCACTTCCTCCCATGATAAAATGCTGAATTTGTTGTCATGAGTTTTTTCTTAAACACATATAAAATTGAGCTCATGTGTTTGCGAAGTTCCTTTCCACATTCAGATGCCTTTGGTGTCATGCCACCACCTCTTTTTCCCCATAAACCCTCTCCATTGAGGGGAGGAGTTAGATTAAGACAGTAAAACATTTTTTCCCTATAATCTCTTTCAAAATGTTAATATTAAAAAATTACCATTTGTACAATTTTTAATTGATTTTATTGGTACATTTTATGCATACAGTATGATCTCATTTAACATTAAGAACTTGTAGCTGTCCGTGACACATGTTGATTCTCATTGGCATTTATTCCTTTTCCTTTGAACAAAGGTACAGTATTCATCTCTGTGCAGGATAGGGAGGACAAGAACTGTTTCTGGCTACTTGTTTCAAGATGTGATTCTTAAGAAATGTGAAGTTGAAAAGATGCATATTATAAATGGGGGACTCAAGAAAGCACCTTGGAACCTGGATAAAATATTAAGAAAAATTGTTTATATTTAAAACCCAAGTGTGCTACTATCTACCACCTCCCCTGGACAATATTCACATCATAGCATAGATTCTAAATATTTGATAACAGAAGCAATGAATGATTACAAAAGCAGGTAGTTGTCCGTAGATCTGTTTAAGAAAACTCAGTTCACAAAGGAACATAGAGGTTCAGAAACAATAATAATATCCTGGGTTAGGGATGGAACTCAATGGCACAGTGCCTACCTGGCAAGTACAAGGTCTTGAGTTCAATACTCAGTACCAGAGAAAACAGAACAAAATAGTCAACAAATAATGCTTATTTTACAGTGATGTAAATGAATGAAGAAAAATATGGATCCTTATCATGGTGAGGGGCAGAATGTAGTAACCTGTGAGAGTTTTGTGTGGCATCTGCTTTTTAAGTAAGTTGTTTTCCCAGAATTTGATCTTAATCTGAAAAATCAGTTATCCTAAGTAGTTTCTGATTTCCACCTAGCTTTATATAAGTAAAGCATCTCAGTAGATGTAAATGATGAGGCGTTCTGGAAAACGAAAACCAAGTTGTGCTTCCCCCTTCAACGCTAATGCTTCCAGCCTGCTTCGAGCCTCTTCCTCCTCACTAGATTTTTGCCATTAGTTCCTGTTCTCATGCACTTCTCCTAACAGCTTGTACTCAAGACAGCACACACTTAATGTAACCTTCTTGAGGTGTATGGTAGATGAGTTTATGCTCCAATACCCACCCCACCCCCTGTGTGTGCCTTTAGCAATACTGGGAATCAAACCCTCAGCCTTGCCCTGAGCTACATCTCCAGCCACTGTCCCTTTATTTTCTGATTGAGGCCTGCCGTCAGGTTGCTAAGGTCCTCCTGCTGGGCTTGAATTTAGGAGTGTACTGCCTGAGCCTGCCAAAGTGCTGGGATTATGAGAGCACACCACTGAACCCAGCTTTCCCCCCTCTTACTTGGAGTGGAAAGTTACTCACTACACATTGCTCTGAAACTGCCCCTCTTGTTGCTCCAAATGACCTTCTTGTCTCTTCATTCTCCTTGCCTTGACTGTACCCTCAGCATCTGTGAGTCCTCGTCCCCACCACATCTGCTGCATTGGCCGCATTGGCTTCTGCAACAGTTGGCTGCTGTTCTTGAAACCCCATCCCTCCAGGCACTAGAGAGCTCCCTTCCTGCCCTCCAGGGAGTCTCCCTTCATGCAAGCCGCGCACAGGCTGCATTATGTAAAATGTCGGTCCTCACCTCTTCGGCCATGTCCCATCCATTCTGGTCCTCTCTCCTCCTTTCCCCCTAGCATTTCTGCTTTCTGACCTAGTTTATTTATCCTATGTTGCTTATCATATGTTAAGTGCTTATCTTTCACTTATAAGAATCTAAACTCTCCAAAGGCAGGGGTCTTTCTGTGTTTTGTTCACTGCTGAATTCCAAAGGTTTGGGACAATGCCAGAAGCATAGTGGGTGTTCAGTAAATACTGTTGAATTAAATGAAACTAGACCATTAACATTGTATAAATCCTTCTATTTCTGGTCTATATTCTTAGTGTTTCCAAAGCTCACCCACACAACAGGCATAAAAACTAGAAAGATAATGATGAAAATGGAAAGCAGAGTTTTTAAAATACTCTACATTTCAAGGAAACTCAGACCTAACAGCAGAGCAGTAATGTTGGTGACAGAAATGCTCAGATAGGGACCACTTACAAAAGTGAGCAAAAATCTAAAGTCAGATTGTTGCTAAGGTGCCATGTGTGGTGAGAACACATATAGATTGTCCTTTTCCATTTGTATCACTAGGAAGTGTTTATTTTTATCCATGACAGTTTTGACTCATCATTCTATTAAAGATAAAGATATATTGATTATGATAATATTGATTAAGTTCTTTCGAAGAGGGAAGAAAAACTCGTAGCCCATGTTTTCCACTGGGATTGTGTTATTTAAAATAGTACAGCAGCAAAGCAAGTGAGCATGACTGTTTAATTACAGTGGAGCGCACCAGCAATTCAACTATTGATTTTATTTCATTTGCCACCTTATAATATATTATGTACTTTTTCATCCATTCTACATAATGTTTAGTATAGAATTTTATATGTATAAATTCTTGTAAATATTTAATGCCTTTCCATTTAGGCTCTTAAATCAAAGTTTTCTAATAGAAGGAAATAATCAGCATCACACTGAAATTTTAGGAAAAAGATATAGAGAAGAAATAAACTACATGATATATAAGAACTTCAGAAAACACAAAGCCAGGTATCTGAATAGTAAATGTGTCAAATTGTAATGTATTAATTAAAATTTATGGATTAATATAATAGAAACTGTGTAATGATACGAATACACTATAACAGTATATAATGAAATGTAATTCACATATGCAGCTTAATATGGAAAATGAAATGTAAATTTATGTGATTTAATAAGCTTGTTATTGAACAACATATAAAAATTGAACAGGAACAAGCCTAGCTTCATTAGCATGTGATATAAATTATTTTAAAAACTCTGTTTGAAACAAATGATACCACTATATATGCAAGGATTCTTGAGTAATAGAGCCCCAATAGTTCAGGAAAGTAGAAAGATCATTGATAATAGCCTGAAATCAATATGAATGTGCCCATATGTGTCTATGCCTACAGGTAAGGTTTTGAGTACATACCAGTTTAGAGATATGGATATTGTATAACTATGTAGTGAGTGAAAAACCCTGTCACATATAGGCAAGTAAGCCAGCATTGACATTGAATCATTTGTGGAGCCTACAACTGGCAAAGAAAATCAGAAATATATATGGTTGTGTTATTCAACCTTAACACTTTCACTGCTGGATTGTGCCCCGATCTGTGAGGGTGTTAGGGCATGACCCCTCATCAGTGTCCTGAGACCAAACATGGCGGCATTGGGTGGCACCCAGGCTGGCTGAGTTGCTAATGTACAGTCTCATTCCAGAAGAACTCTCACGTAGAGCCAGGTCAGCTTGGCCGCAGAGATCTATGCATACAGTCCCTGTATCAGACCGTCATCTCCGGGAGGAGCGCACACCTTGTCTCTTTAAAAGAGGTTTCTATATGCCAGAGAAGACGTGTGTGATAAATGAAGCACTTCTTTTTAGACACTGAAAACATAATAGTGATATAATTAATTACAGTCATATTCTTGTTAAAATTGTGCCGAAAAATTACACCGTTTTCGATTAGCATGAAATATAAGTGTCAAATCCGTAATAAAACCCTGATCAATAAAACAATAATAATTGTGTTGTTAAAAGCGGACACCGAAAGGTGTTCGTGGCAACATATTCTAAAGGTTAGAAACCCTTTTAAAATGAACGGATTTCATCTTTACACTGTGTCATCTAAATCATTACCGTGTTTGTGTATACAATTATAATCAGACGATAAATTGCAGCGATCGAATGGATTAAGTCTGCACTTCTTGACCTCGTAAATCTGAGATTGTCATAGCTTTAGAAAATGCTCGTGTAACAATCAGTTGATTACACGATAGGAGCAGCTGTGCGCACGCTAACCGGAAACTAGGAAAGGGGAAAGGGGACTCCGAATTCAGCGGTAGAGCTCTGTGACACGTCTGACACTTTAACTCTTTCAGACCTGCCCTTCCCAATGCGCTTTAGATGTTTGCAAGTGTTTTGTCTCGCTAGAAGCATCTTCAGAAAGTTTAAACTAACAAAATCCAGGCCAACTGCAAATTCAGTATTAAGATTTTCTCAAAGTGCTTGTCCGTATTAAAATCACTCTAGATCTGAAAGATTTTAAAGCTTCTAAAGAAGAGAGTAAAGAGAAATATTTCACAGTACACCTCGCGATTCAGGGAAAATGTTCGGTATTCAAACGTGATGTTTTTATTCCCAGGGTGCTATTTCTACCAGGTACACAGTACACTTCAGAACAACTGCAATGTATGTATGTATTTATGTGTGTGTGTGTGTGTGTGTGTATATATATATATATATATATATATATATATATATATAGAGAGAGAGAGAGAGAGAGAGGATTCTGTTTTAGCTGCTTCTGATTCCCCCTTTTTGTCATGGCATTGGGATTAGTTATTTAGCTCTTCTATACTCTTTTTATAGCTATTCTGTACTCTTTTCACATGTGTGTATAATATATACATATATATATATATATATATATATATATATATATATATATATATATACGACAGTCCTGTGTTTTACATTACTGAAAAAATTAAAAACTGTGAAAATAATGATCTTATCACTAGTTAATATAAAATGGTTAGGTGGTGATATACAGATTGTTTTTTCTGAAGACAGATTGTACCGGAATTTGCTCTTTTTTTATTGACCACAAGAGGTGTTATGTCCATTTCAGATCTTTTTAAGGGGAATTGGTTTAACTCAAATTTATCTATTTGTATGTAGCTCCCACCTTTAGAAATTTATATAGAATATGATTCCATTTTGAAAATCTCATATATTAAAATGATATTAATCAAAGATTCAAAGAAAATTAGATTATTAATAATGAAATATTTTCATTTACTTTAATTTTCTCAGATGAAAGGAACTAAAGCAAGCTTTTAAGCATTAGTTAGGAATTTACAGCCTGCTCATAAAAGTGGCACTTTTCTCATTTTGCATAAAAAGTTAGAGTATAGAATAGCTAAATA
Organism: Petromus typicus; assembly: GCA_004026965.1. Classification (NCBI taxonomy): domain Eukaryota; kingdom Metazoa; phylum Chordata; class Mammalia; order Rodentia; family Petromuridae; genus Petromus; species Petromus typicus. Next base: position 51,773 of record PVIR01005448.1, read on the forward strand.
ACTAATCCCAAGGTCATGACAAAAAGGGAAATCGGGAGCAGCTAAAAACAGAATCCTCAATTTCAGACTCCTGAGGAACAATTGCCTTTTTATAGCTCCTATTTAATAACATTTAATGATTAAATTACCATGAAAATAAAACATCTTGTTCTAAAGGCCTTCTAGTGTGGAAAAAATAGAAGACAGTGATCTATGATTTTTCCCTCAACTTTGTTAAAACAGTCTTAGCTCAGACCCAACATACCTGCCACCTGTCTGGAGGCCCCGCGCTTTCAAAGAGCTGTGTAAGGGGCATCCACATTGCAGAAGAGATGCAATTGTTTTGCCTACATGTATTTTTATTGCAAAAATTAATAAACAGTTGCATGAATGTTGCATTGTGACTTGTGACATTAAGTGTACATGGCTTACAACTTTTTTTTTTTTTTTTTTTTTTTTTTTTTTTTTGAGACAGGGTCTTACTTTGTGGTTCAGGCTGGCCCTGAGCTCAGCCTCAAACTCACATCACAGCAATCCTCCTGCCTCTGCTTCCCGAGTGCTGGGATTACAGGCGTGAGCCCCCACGCCCGGCACTGTGGTATGTGGTACTGGTTGCTGCTGGGCGTGAGTCTCCATACCCAGTATTGTATGTGGATACTGGGGAATCGAACCCGGGCCCTTGCGCTTGCAAGACAGGCACCAGAACCGCTAAGCTAACTTCCCAGCCCCTGACTTACAACTTCTTTTGGTGTTGAAATTGCCAGTTTTATTATGTTTTGCTAATCATGAAGAGTCATGCTTAACCGTGAAGCTAAATATTGAATTTCAGTCTCTGCACCATCAATTTATATACAGTACTTAGTATTTGGAGCAGTTTGCAGTGGAATTATTCCGGTCCTGAACATTGAAAAAAGGATTAAGGATGTTATCCAAAGTGAAAATACTTGAAGGTGAGGCAGGTAGACGTGGAAACCATTCTACTTCCAGAACTCAAATTCTTACCTCCTAGAAATACTGACCCCAAACTCTGCTCTTCCCAGCCTCACTGCTCAAAGTGCGGCCTATGTACATCAGTAATGACAGCCACAAAACAGGTTCCCCATAAGCCTCATTGCTTTCTGAGTAAAAACTTTCACCCATCTTCTGAAAATGGCTATTTTTATTTTTTAAACTTCTTTGGTTGACTGTTGTCTAGTGGAATATAGTTACCCTCCTTATTGGTATTTATGGGTCTTTGATTTATGTAAAAATATATTCAATCAGAATTCACCTTTGTGTCAGACTTTTTAAAAAATAAGTAGTTGATGCAATCAAACAACTGCTGTGAGCTTTTATCACTTGGTAGCATGCCTGTGTGCAGCAGAACAGGCCGACAGGAACTTACTTCCAATCCGCCAAAGCAGTTCGTTGTTTTCTTCAGCATCATTGACAGACATTGAATGAATTGGTGCAATTGATTAACTGTCTTTGGTAAATATTCCAAATGTTAGTAATGACATTCGGCACCAATTTGATCTCTGCATTTCTGTGGCATCAGTACAAGGTTGGCAATACTTTGTTTTCAGCTTAGTTCATGAAACGTGTCAAGTGTTCCCATCATGCTCAGATCCCTAGTCTGTGTCATTCTGCCTGGAAATGCCCCTCCTCACTGCTCAGGGCCCCAGGCATGCTCTTTTCCTGCTTGAAACCTGTTTCCCTCTCTTGTTTCCCACCCTCAGAGGGGGGACTATTTACATTGTGATGTATCTTCAGACCTCTCTCCAGTTGTCTCTTCTCTAAGGACAGTCCCCCAGCGTCGGTGACAGGTTAAAAGCCTGCACTGCCCAGGAGCCCACAACCCCCCTTCGTAGGCGGCTGTCAGCACCATGAGTTACCCTCAGTCATGTGGCCTGTGAGTATGTACAGGACAGTGATCCTGTGAGACAATGGGGGCTAAGAAACTCCTGCATAGCGACTTTGCAACCATTGTAACCCCCCTTGTTTGTGGTGATGTTGCTGCCGAGAAACTGGTGCACTTCTAGGTGCTTATCTGCCACCTCCAGGGCTCATCTGCCACCTCCAATTGTGTGCAGGGCATAATGCCTGGAAATGGGAAGAAGTGGCTGTGTTACTGACCTCCCTCCTTTCTCACCTGCGCTTTTATCAGTATTTTAGTGTGTGCACCTGCCTAGAAAACAGTAGTTTACTATGAAACTGCATCATACGCCGCAGTCTCACATTTCATGTTCACTGTTTCTTTTGATTGCATCACTCCTCTTGTGCTTGATTTAGTGGGATCGTTTTGTTTGTCGTGGCCCCAAGAGTGATAGACTGTACTGTATAGATACGGCATGTCATCCAGCTGGGTACTTAGCTGTGCCATCTAGTTTTATGTAAGTATTTCTATGATGTTTGTAAGGAAATTGCCTACCAATGCATTTCTCAGGATATGTCCCCTTGTGTTTATTGGTATGATTTTTGAGTGTATCTTTCCCAATGGTCTTCGTGCACCATATGGGTAAGTACCATATGTGCGGTTGCTTGTACTTATTCCCAGCATTTAGTACGGTCTATCACGTATATTAGGTCGTGGATAGATATATGTTGAATTAAATTGATTGAGTCAGAGACATGATAGGCATGTGAGCAAAAGAGTGAATAACTTCTAAGCCACAACAATGAGCTCTGATATGCATTCAAAAAACTGGACCTATATTTAAATCATGATCCAATAGCTATGAATATAATGGGTTTTTTTGTGGTTGTTTCTCTGATACCAAGCTAAGACACAATACAAGGGTTTAAATGTCAGTGAATTTCAGCTCTTCATGTGTAGTGAGGGATTGTGCTGTCTCTATGGCCCCCTCCTCATGCTGAGATTGTAGAGTTGTGTTCTGGGTATTTGCATTAAACACTACATCTACAGATGTTTGTTATTTTGTAGGGGAAACTATTTTTTTAGAAATTTGTGAAGAGATAGGATCATCTTGCCTTCTTCCAGTAGTGATTTGATTATAATTCCTTAATTCATCGAATTTGAATGTTCACATTACCCCCACTTTGATAAAGGAGGATTTAGCTCACTTAAAATAGCCTTTCAATGAATATATGATTCAGGCTCTTTGTCCTAATTTTCCTCCCCTAAAATTAAATGCAGACTATTTAAAAGTCTCTTCAAACAGAGTTTTAGTAGCTCTTTTCCATCAAGGCCAAGGAGCACAGTGGAAAAAAAATTACACAATAGCTACTGATATAAAAAGTAACTCAACTGTTTCACTTCCTTCTTACTCTGTCTTTCCTTTATTTTTAAAGTTTTGTTCAATCTTTTACTTATTCATTCATTCTTTCAAGAACAGACATGAAAATAGGACATTGATCAAATTTTTGAATTGAAATCAAAGAATTATAAATTATCCACCAAACATATAATTTAAAATATGACACCATTGTATGTGTAGCATACAGAGAAAAATTCATTACATTTTAAAAAGGGAACAGAAAGAAAACAAGCAGAGCAAGAACCTCCAGCAGACTAGCGAATATGTACAGAAAGGGAACGAGAAGGGAAGGCAGAGGGAGGCACAGTCGGCCGCCTACGGGGTCATGTGTTTTGATAAAACAGAAGCTCTTCTATTTTTAGAGATTTGGGGCCCAGCTGTGAATATTTTGGACCGTGGTTCTCAAATGATGCCCTTGCACTGGGCTTTTGAAACAAATATTTTTAAATGTTCTAATTCACACTGAAAGTATTTCATAAATGAAGTGATAATCTCTCTGAAGATTATTCTCTCTGTATTTTGTATTTGTACTTCCATAGTTCATTTTCCTGATGTCTAGATCTAGCATGGAATTAAGATCTTCTACCGAAAGAGTAATAACTATTGCAAACATCGATGTTAAATGTATTTTCTAAATGCAAGTTTTCTTTATAAAATTTGAATAAATTCTTCTGAGTATATGGTCACAATTAAATGGGACAAAGAGTTTCCAGTGAAAATATCAGATACTCGCTGACTCTTCAGTACCTTTGGTCCCCTTTCCATTATCTCGGTGATCTTTCTTTGCCTCACTCAAGGAACTTTTCTCCTTTTATGCTTAGGTTGTTTTACAAGTATGTGATGTCTGTTCTATTACACAGGAAATTAATGTCTAATTTGTCTTTACTTTCCCAGCCCCCAGCTCAGTATCTTGCCTATAGCAGTCATTCCTGGAAAATGGGTTTTTAAATATGTTAGTACGTATGGTTTTGACCAAAAGAAAAATCTTTCCTTTTCTCTTGTTTCCTTCCTTCGTTTCTTCTTTCCTCACTTCCTCTCCTCTGTTCCCTCATTCCTTTCCCTGTCTCACTTTTTGCATTATCTTCCTTTCTAACAGACATGACCTATCTATGAAAGAAAAAAAGAGCAAAGGTCAGTGGATTAACAGAATTTGAAAATACTAGAAAGAAAACAAAGCGAGAAGTGACAAAGAAGTATGGTTCAGTATTTTTAAAATAACATTTCTTCAGAGAAGAAGGTAGATAATCCTCTCTTTGAGACTGAGGGACCACCTAAGAATACTAGCATAATAACCTAACTTGAGCTAAGTTATTTCAGTGATGCTTACCTGAATGTGTAAGTAGAATGGTGTTTAAATTCCTTCCATTCCTCTGTAAGAAGAATAGAAAAACCTAAAGGAATCCAAGTAGCACAAACACATTTCAGATATCCTTGAACAAGGGATTAAGTCCAAAGGGGTGGGGAGCACATAGAGGTTTGTATAGTCTCTATTTGGGAGACCAGCAGTCCATAAAGCAACTCTCTGCCTTACAATTTGCTGTCAGAATTGATGGACATTTTATATACACTATTTTTTTTAGTTCTATAAGTCACCTACAAACTCAGTTAAAAGTACCTAAAGAAAATTATAGTATTTACTACAAGTAAAATATAATAGAGTAGAAATTCCAAGATAGAGGATGCTGGCTACTTGCAGATGCACTACATGAGGTCTCTTGATGAGTTTAAGAAGTTGAGGTTATCACTCTGAAAGCCCACGAATGTGACTTTATACACTGAAAGTAGAGTCTGCTTTCAAGACCAAACTCTGATTAACCAATTTTATAACAGACTTATAGACCAGAACACCAACTCATATTATGCTGAGAACTGTAATTGTCAGTCATCAAATATTCCTATCCTCTGCTCAGCTCTGGATCCCTTTGTAAGCAAGCTCTTTGGGAAAGTAATTTTTTAACTAGAATTTTACCTACAGCAACAGAGTTTAATGTATGACAAAAGGTTTCCTGGAATTCAATGATAATTGTTCAGTGCACCAACATCTTCGAAAGGAATCAATATATCTGCCACCAGGTCTCCACGAGATCTACAGATGCGTTTTTCCTCTTGGAATTGCTGTGGAACTTTTTATATTGCTAGTGTAATGTGTTTCCTAATATCATTATATAATCATTTACATTCGCAGAAAGCATTTATGTAAGTTATCTCTTGACCTCCATAGCAGATGTGTATTAACATTATAATGTTGGTATCAGAGAAAGGGAAACAGAGGCTCAGGGATGTGAAGGGACTTAGGCACAATTGATGCAGATACTATCACACGAACCCTTGAAAGCAAGAAGCATATGTTGTATCTTCATAGTCCCAAAAAACAGTGCTCCAGCAACCAACCTGCACTTGTAACATATTTGTTTATAAGGCGAAGTATTGACAAAATTGATGTGTTTGTGTGTTTATAGAAAGACTCTTCACTCAGTATTTTACAACTTTTTTCTTTCGGTACTAGGTTTCCCTTAATACATGTAAAATGGGACTTGCTTTCCAATACTTGCTTTACAAATTGCAGGCTTTTCCACAGCATTTTAGGAATCCTTTCCTCTTTTATGCCCATAGTATGTTCTCGCTGCCTCTGCCCAAGTGAATGACTTTGAGCTATTTTTCAGGGTTTTGTGACTTGCTTCTCTTGAACAGTTACTTAAATAGCAGACAACAGCTTCCATTCTAGAATTTGGAAGCCAAAAAGAAAAAAAAAAAAAAGGTTGCCAAGTGGACGCACCTCTGTGCCTTATACAGTTACTTCTGAATCAGTTTTGTCTTTCTCTGCCTCTCAGACACATTTTCCAAGGATTTTTTTTCTAAAGTTCTCACCTGAGATTTTCTGCAAACTCCTGCTCCAGGGCTGAAGTTACTGCACCCAAGCCACAGAGAGCTTGGACCCAGAGGAAGCCCTCGGCCGGCAGCTGAGGGCACTGCTTGTGGGACAGCTGAGGGGCACTTACCTCCCTCAAGATGCTACAGACTGTGATGTGCTTTAAATTTCAGGACATGTTGCATCGTGACATGAGGCCAGGGTAGTGTGTGGGGCTCAGCCTGACTGGACTGCTAAATCTGGCCCTGCCCTGCTTGTTCTTTAACTGGTTCTCCCAGAAGCACTTTCTTAGTGATTATTTATTTATTTATTTATTTATTTTTAGAGACACGGTCTCACTTTTGTAGTACAGGCTGGCCCTGAGCTCAGCCTTCAACTCACAGCAATCCTCCTGCCTCTGCCTCCCAAATGCTGGGATTACAGGCGTGAGCCACCATACCCGGTATTGTGGTATGTGCTGCCGATTGCTGGTGGGCATAAGTCTCCATGCCTAGCATTGTTGTATGTGGTTATCAGGGATTGAACCAAGGCAGGAACTGGAATCCCTGAGCTAAATCCCTGGCCCCCAGAAGCACTTTCTTAAACAGTTACTGGCGCTGAATCCTTGTCTCGGACTTTCTTGCAGAGGAACATATTATGGGCATTTCCTAGGACTGCTATAACCACATATCACCACTTGGGTGCTTACAGTAGCAGAAATTTACTGTTTAACAGTTCTGGGGTCTACGAGTCCCAAATCCAAGTGTGAACCAAGATTATGCCTCTTCAGAGTCTGGGCAAGGTCCCTCGCTGTCTCTGCCCAGTGTCCAGGGGCCGCCATCATCTTCAGTCTTTTGTGGCTCTCAGGTCCATCAGTCCAGGCTCTTCTGTCATTGAGTAGAATGCTCCTTGTGTGTCTGTGTGTCTTCACACGGCACACTGTCCCTGTCTGTTTCTTTTCCTATATAAGGACATTAGTCATGTTGGATTAGTGTGGGCTTGTCCTTATCCAGTGTGACTTCATCTTAAACAGATTATGACTGCAAAGAGCACTCCCGCCCCCCAATTCCCAAGTAAGGTTATGTCCACAGGGTCTGAGGTTGGGACTATAACATATCTTTTTGGGGACACCACTTAACCAAGAACAGTGACCTAACACCAAGGAAGGCAGGGGGCTTATGGCATAGAGTAACACATTACCTTTGGAGGCTGCAAAGCAAGCAACACCAGTCAACCACACCGAGATGTAGGTCACAAGAAGACCCCTTTCCCTCAGCATGGTCCACAGCTGCCAGTATATGACCCTGCTGAGTGGACAGTATCCCAGAGCCAGGACCCTCGGCTCTACCATCACTGTTATGATAAAATGAATGTTTGTGTGGTTTATTTCTTCTTCTCTTTCTTTCGAGTAAAATCTCATGTAATAAAGCTGAGAGTTGAAAGGCAATCCATGAGAAAGCCAGCTTTCCTGCCCATACCACTGAGACACAGGTCTCCCAAGACAGGGAATTCCTTAGACCCAACTGAGACATGAAATAAGGGGGGAAAAAAATGGTAATTCACCACTCTAGTTGGGTCACTGGAAAATTTGGATACTGGGAAGTTCATATAATTTTGCCTGTGCTTTTAAGTATATGAATGTAATTCTTTTTGAAAAACAGAAATAAAACTACAAACTTAGAGAAGTTTACAATGATTCCTTACTTTCTCCTATAGAATACAGTGTTGCTTATTCTGCCATTTTGCTGGCTATTTCATCTGCAGTCTCGGGTTACACTAAATTATAGCATCACTATTTTTTTCTTTAGTTTTTTGAGACATGGTCTCTCTTTGTGGTTCAGGCTGGTCCTGATCGCAGCCTTGAACTCAGCAATACTCCTGCTTCTGCCTCCCAAGTGCTGGGGTTACAGGCATGAGCCACTATGCCCGTCTAGCACCACTATTTTTAACAAAGTTCATAAAAATATTTAAAGTATCTATGTAGGAGCAGAAACAGATTTTAAAATAAAGGATTTTGTGGTTGATTTATGATTTTTCTATGAAAATCTGTATTCAAACACCTTATACAGTTTATAGGTGTTAGCTATTTTTATAAGTGATATCAAGATACAATTTATTAATGTTATCATTTTTCATTAGGAGACGTTAAGGATTAGTTAGGTTCATAGAATCAGCCTTGTTGTTTGTTTCTTCTTAGTGCCAAAATGCAACCTCAAAAATGGGAATAAATACTCAGTTTGAAAAACCAATAATAATTTTTCTGGAATTTTAGTACTTTTAATAGAAGTACTTGAGAATTGAAACTTGACATGCAAACTTCCTAAGAGGACTAGATTTTCAGACTATTGTGTGTCAGATCATAGGCACACACATCACTTTGTTATAGTATAAACTATGAGATATTAAGGTTTGAAAGACATCCAGATCTTTTTTTTTTTTAATGATCAATACTCTAGAGCAAGAGTCATGATACACTGACCAAATCTTGCCCTGCCACCTGTTTTTCTAAAGGGTGTATGCCAAGAATGGTCTTTACATATTTAAATGTAGAATGTAAAAATTAGTATTATATTTCCATGAAGACAGTTGCTCAGAGTGTTAGGGACATTACGTGTTAGCTGCCAAGCCTCATGTCTTTATCATCTGGCACTTAACAGGAAAAACGTGCTGACCCTGTGTAAGACCATATCCAAGGAAGACTTGTGTTTTGAAAGCATTCCACTAACATAAAAAATTATGTATGGTGAATTCTTCACTATGAAAATCAATCATAAGAGGAAAAATTATAGCTTGAGAGAAAACTAAAATGCAGACAATATAAGGATAGAATAATAAAATTAGGACTCCACAGTGCTCCTTTTCTCTTGTCTATGCTAGATAAAGTAACATTGCCCATTGTAAGGCAAGAAAATACTAAAAATGATTCCTTATGTTTATATAACACCTGTAACATTTTGGAGCTCTCTCATGATAGTATTTAATGTCTGATATCTGTATTATACCAATAACTCACATTTTTTTATTGTTTAACACTATGAAACTCAATTGTGTGTGTATACATTCCTTTTATCTTTCATAATGACAATTTTTCTACTGCTTGAGCAAGAGATTTAACCGAAAATGAAGAAATTTCTGGAATACACTGCCTGCTTGAAGTGTTTTCTGGGTGGAGTCAGCACTTAGGCTCCAATGTACTAGAATTATATTAAAGTTCTTTTTCCTTAATTTAGTAGGATAGTGATAGGATTTTAGAAGAAATAATATCTATATTTGCTCTGAGACTATTCATTTTAACAGATATCATATACAGTACGAATATTTAAACATCTGATAGTGTAATTTCAAACATGGTTGTTTTCATTTTCAAAAAGATACTTTACAGCCTGGATATGGCAACTTAATAGTAGAATACTTGCCCAGCACACAAGAGACTCTAAATCTGATCCTCAGTTTGGGAAGAGAGAGAGAGAGAGAGAGAGTGCTTTCTGATCATGTGTTAGGGAATTGTATTTATGGCCATGATAATAACCATGTTGATTTAAGATAAAGATCCAAAGATATGCTAATTTGTTTTAAATGATTTGTATATGGGAGAACTAGCCAATACATAGAGTCCAAAGATTTTTGTTAGGGTTGATTGACCAATGGGTGAGTTGATGATATTGAAATAATCAATTGAGATAATTGATACTGCAGGTTCATGGTGTGAGAAAGGCAACATATATGAAAGAAGATTTGAGGCTTTAGTCAGTTGTTAGCTTACTCTGAGTCCAGAGAATGGTAAAGGTGAGGATGCAGAACTGTGTGTGACCTTAGTCTGTGACTATAGGTCAAGCAAGGTGATTACTTTGTTTTATTCTGTTTTCTTTTGCTGAATCAGAGTGCCTGAGGCTGGATGGCATACAAAGGGAAGTGAATTGTTTAGCTCTTGATTTTGGAGGCTGGATGTTCAAGATCATAGAAGCCTCACCTGCCAGGGGCTCCCTGTTATTTTGTGACACGATAGAAAAACAGAATGACAAGTAGGGAGCACAGAAGAAACAAAGCAAGATAGGTCCCTCCTTTACAACAGTCCATTCTTGTGGTATTAGACCTACTCTTTGTGAGAATTGCCTGGTTCACTGTTAACTGTCTCTGAAAGGCCCCATCTCTGAAAGCCATCATTATGTCAGTTAAATTTCACTGGGAGGCTGGGGATTTAGCTCAGTGGTTCCAGCACCTGCCTTGCAAGTGCACAGTCCCAAGTTCGATGCTCCCAAGTTCCATCATCAGTAATGACATGCAACAATGCCAAGAGGGCATAGTGACTCACGCCCACCAGCAATTAGCACCACATACCACAGTGCTGGGTGTGGTAGCTCACGCCTGTAATCCCAGCACTGGAGAGGCAGAGACAGGAGGATTGCTGTGAGTTGGAGGCTTGCCTGGGCTACACAGTGAGCTCAGGGCTAGCCTGAACTATAAAAGCAAGGCCCTGTCTCAAAAAAAAAAAAAAGTAAAAATAAAAAATAAAAATTTCACTGAGCTGCCATAGTCACAGGAGACATGATACTCTACTGATTCATACAATCCATTCAACATAAGACAAACAACCTACTCACATCAGTGTCAACTTGATCACACATAAAGTCAAACCTTAGAAAATTCCCTGTAAAGACAGCATAGAAAATCAAAAATCTGAATCTGCCTCTTTTATCCTGCAGCCTCTCAGGACATGCTGAAATCTGGAAGAGTTTAGATTATTTCATGTAGTCTTCATTAGTATCTTTCAGTTGCCTTACTCCAGATTTAGTCCATTCAAGTTCTCAAACAGTTGGATCACACAATATTAGATGTTAAAACTAACAATACCAAAGGAAGAGGAAAAGAGTTCTGTTTCCAGGATATCATCTTGCAGCCTCTTGCAGTGATATAGTCTCAAAATTCTAAGGAAGCATTTTAAACACCATAAACCTAGATTTCAATGAAGCTGAAAAAGTTTACTGGAACTGACTCATAAAATTCCATGAAACTGCATAAAATTGCAAATGAGAAGGTGTCTCAGGGAATGGAAAACTCCTATATGCTAGATTCTTATAAGCCTTTGAATGGAAGTAATGGGTCAGAACAGAATGACCTGCAATGAGAGTAAAGACTTGAACACACAGTGATAGATGGCTTTAAGAGTAATATATGAAAGGCAAAAGACCAAATGGTCTTCCTGCTTCAAAGTTCTCGAGATAAATTTTAGAAAGAAACTTTAACTAAAATGTTTGGAAGAATAGAATCCTTGTAAAGAGACTGATGGTGCACACCTAAGGCATGACAGTAAGAAAGCAAATTGATAGACATGACCCTCCTTCTGCTTCTCCAGAAGCAATCTTCAAACCGAAATGGAAGTGAAGAGCTTGAAGCCAGGGTTGGTGGTGAACTGAGTGTGCGGAATTCCTCATAGTGAATTTTCCAGGAGCTCAGATGGATTTGTTCCAAAGAACCCCTTGGAGATGATATAGTAGGTCTTGATTCAGTCACCTATAAGTAATTCCAGAGGATAGAAGTACTTGAAATAAGCAACTATTTTTTTTTTCCGAAATGTAGGAAAATTCCCATTCAAGAAGAGTAAGTTTCATGATATGACACTGATTTCTGGAAAATGTGGGGAATTCATTCTACTAATGACAAATTAGGAATTGGGAAGACTTTTGAACGAGAGAGGTTGGTGTATTTGAAGGAGGGAAAAAGGAAAAGAGAAATAGAGAGTGTAGACAGCCACTCTAGACAGGTAAGAAATACTCAAAAGGAAAATACTTTCTGAGGACCACACGATAGATTATGATACGAAGTCTTGACAATTACATTTCTTTATCTACTGTAGGGTAAAAGGTTAATACAGCAAGAAGTTCTTGATTTTGTTGGTATATCACTATTTTCAAATATGGTAATAATTATGCTATTCTTGTGAAAATAGATGGCAGTAAACATAGGAATATACTAACTTTTTAAATGATGAGATCCAAAGCATTGTGATTATTGATTAGTACTAAACAAGACAGTATTCTAGAAATCCATTCATGGCCGTATCCCTAGTCATTGTAATTTGTAATTTTACCACCTTCTAAAGTGAGTACAGTCATTATGAATGGAGGAGGCAAAAAACTGGGCAGGACAGCTTGCTCTCTGGCCTGTAACATCCAGCCTGGGGCATATCAGGGGACTTGAGCAATTGCTGGCAACATGACCCTAGCAGACATCTGACCTCTGAGCATCAGTTTCCCCACCTGTAAATGAGGATAAGAAGTAACTGAAAAGGATAGAACGAAATGACAGATATAAGATGCATATTATAGAGCTCAGTACAGAGTAAATGATCATTAAATGGAAGCCAATGATTGCATTGTCAACAGAGAACAGGACAATGACCCAAATCTAACAAGGCAGCATATCATAAGCACTAAAAGATACAGTTTCAGAGCCAAGGCTTTAGAAATCCATCACACCAATACGGAATGAAAATCCCATGTGGACAAAACCATAACAACAGCCTTCTCTACAAATTCACTACCACTCTATGTGTAATAGTGAGAAGAGGCTTACTTGAATTTTATTGTGTTACACTTTATATGGCACTAGAAATCCTATGTTGTAAGGCAACTGCATTTGGAAGTTAAAGCAACTTATGAGTATTAACCCAAAGGCTTATGGACAGAAGAATTAACTAAAATTATTAAAATTTGTTATTTAACAACTCTTTAAACTGGAAACGATGTGGCAAAAGTATTGGGAGCAACTGGTCATTTATGTATAGTGAATACCACATAAACATGTAGAATAAAGATCAAGCTCTGTGCACTGATGCAGAAAGAATTCTAAGGCACTTTAAGTGAAAATAACAAGATAAAAATAGTGAGAATATAATATGCTCTTTATTACAAAAAATAGGAATGTTCATGTGTATTTGGTTGGAGATTGATGAAACAGGACTTGAGAACTCAGAACACTATTTGCCTTTTGAGAGAGAGACCCTAGTGGACAAGAGTAAGGATGCGGAAGACTGAGTTCAGTTCTCCGTGTAACTGCCCTGAGATGACAGTTTCTCTGGAAGCAGTTTATTTAGGAAAGACTGCAGGGAAGCAGGGACGTAAAGCAGACAGTAGTCATGTTAAACTGATCACTGTGGAGCAGTCTCTCACTGGCAGCCTCTGGCAAAGTGAATGGAATATCAGGGTTGTCCCAGCAGGAGATGATGACATGGTCACTGTGTGGACTGCATGAGCATGAGGACCCAGAACAAAGCCCCTGATGCTGTCTGTCCTGGGCATCATAAGGCACACCTGTGATCTGTTACAACATTGTCTGATTCCTCCTGACATTTGAAATAAGTGAAGGTATTTGGTTCTAAGAAAAAAATGTAAATAAAATTCATAAAGGAAACTAAAATAACCCTATATTGTAAAATAGCAATACTGACATCTAGAAAGGAATCAGGTCTATTGTTTGTGTTCTGACTCACAATTAGAAGCAGTATAGATTCTAATAAGATAGTAAGTGTAGGTTAAAGTAGGAAGAACTTTCTAATAATTAGAGTTGTGGTGTTACATGGCCTTGACAATAATCTACCGTTGGCCTCACATAAGAGAGCTCACTTGAAGATCTATTTTAAACAAATATTTATTGGGTATTAACCACAAGGCAATAAACAAGGCTGTTAATCTTTAAAGGTGTCTGCCAGAAGATGAAGTAGCTTTTTATGCAACAGTAAAAAACTAAACAGCCCTTTACATGATTTTGTTCATTTAACTTTCTTAACATAACATTCTTATAATGTAGTTAGTTCGTATTAGGAGAGTAATATAAAGAGCAGAGTGATAAATCCTCAGCCATGGGTAGTGGCGCAGGTGTTGCAGCCAATCTGTAGCCTTGCTGGTCTCCTGAGCAGGCACAGCATTGCCCTCTGAGGGAGCTTATTAAAAATGCAGAATCCTAGGCTGCACCCCAAATGGAACTGAAATCAGAATTTGCATTTGAACAAGATCTTCAGGTGATTTGCAGAGACCGAAAAGTTTGAGAAGAAAGCTTTACTGTGATTAGTGTGTTAGTCAGCTTGCTGCCACTGTAACAAGTACTTGAAATAATCAACTTATAAAGAGACAAGTTTTCTTTGGGCTCAAAGTCTTGAAGGCTCCAGTCCATGACTGTTTGGCCCCACTACTTTCAACCTATGGCGAAGCAGCACGTTATGATGTGGCCATGCAGCTGAGCAAACTCACTCACCTCATGGAAGGGATCAAAAAGATGAGACAGAAGGAGTCAGGGTCTTGCTACCCTCTTGAAGGTTCTACCCTCAGTGATCTTAAGGCCCTGCCTTTTACCTTTGCACCCTGGAGACTAAGCCTTAAACACATGGGCCAGCTGGTGGACATTCAAGACCCCAGCTATAATGTGTAGGTTCTACCACTAACAACTATATTTTTTTATTCCTAATGGAAAGGTACTGGTCCATATCTAACCTACATTTAACTACTTTAAACATTATTATAGCAGTATATATAAATTAAATCACTAAACTATAAGTTCACTACCTGATGATCTTTAAAAATATCATTACTAGGATGGGGATGTAGCTCAGTGGTTCCTGCGCCTGTCTTTCAGGTACAGGGGCCCAGCGTTGATTCCCAGTAACCACACACAATACTGAGCATGGAGACTCACACCCAGCAGCAATCAGTACCACAAACCACAGTGCCAGGTGTGGTGGCTCACACCTGTAATCCCAGCACTTGGGAGGCAGAGGCAGGAGGATTGCTGTGATGTGAGTTTGAGGCTGAGCTCAAGGCCAGACTGAGCTACAAAGTGAGACCCTGTCTCAAAAAAAAATTATATATATATATGGAGAGAGAGAGAGATACATAGATAGATCATAGATAGATAGATAGATCATCACTGATACACTGTGTTTATGTGATGAGGGTAGATCATTTAGAAAGAAAGATGTTTATTTCCTCAGGTTGAGGGTGGTGATCAGTACTGAATGAGCCTAACACCTAGATGTCCCAGTGCCAACTCAGTGACCTATTGAACATTATAGTTAGGTAGTTTTCTTCAATTCATTATAAACTGCACTCATAATTGTGAGGCTATTATGAATTGAAACAATGGTACCTGAAAACATGAATAATACATCACATCACACTAACAATGCTTTTGGAACCATTACAGCATAGAATATTGTATCAATCCATAATTTGAAGATAGGCCTAAGTGGGTCTTTCATCTGAAAGAACTATTGTGATGTGTCAATTTATACCAGTTGTTAATAAGAATATACTATCAAATGAAATCCTTATTAAAATATTTTATATAAGATGTACTTGCATTAATAGATAGCTGTCATTTGTTACTAAATACAGCTCTTAAAAGAACCTCTTAAGTGCTTTCAGAATTTGTTTTTAAGACCTTGACATTCGATTGAATAAAAAGTATTATAGAGCCAATCTTTCATGGTGAAAATGGATGTAATGGATGAAATACTGTATGTTGCTTACTTCATTTTTGCCAGGTCAAATTGAAATTCCCATCAGCATTTGACAACCCCTCATACAGCCACATAATAAATGAGTGAGAGCCTAAATATGGCCATTAAATATTTCATTTTCTCTAGACATTATTATCATATACTACAGTTTAACTTTTGAGACTATCTTTCACATTTCTTTTTTTGAACTTTATAGTCTTTTCCTTGTGAACCTCTCCTATAATAGAGGTGTTAAATAAGGTGGCTCACTCAATTATGAATCATTCTGGATTATAAATTCATGTATCATTAACCATGAATTCAACAAGTACACAGTGAACTGTTTGGTCTGAAATTGCATCAGAGTGTGAAGTAGTACTTTAGGAGGATTAAATTAATAAAATAAATTGAATAAATGTTCTATATAAGTGAAATATGGCCCCCTCACCTAAGGGTAAATAAATAAATCCACTGTTTACATTGTTCCCCTTTGACTTCATTTTCTCCATCATCTTCTTGCTGACACTAACTGTTCCTCCATTTGATGGAATCAATATTTTAAATATGAATCAAAATGCAAAGTAGAGTGGCTTAGGCACACATAAGTTTGCAGTAATATTTTTCTAATGGCTTAGAATCATTTATCTTAGTCTGAAAGGCTTTTGAATAGTGAGAGAATCAAGTATTTCTCATTTTTATGAAAGTTGCTTTTTCAGCTTCAAAAATATCTCTTTAAAAAAAGGATGGTAAAATCAAACTGAATGGAAGAACTACCATCCTTTATCATCATTATTGTTACTATTGTTATTACTTTACAGAATGAAGATAGAACATGATTTCTATGCTGCTTTGGTGTCATCATTAGTAAACACTATAATTTTCTTCTAGAATTTTTTTTTATTTTTATTTGATCTTAATCATGTTCCTTTTCTCTCTCTGCTGGTCAAGATTCCTCGATTAAAACAAGATAAATATTCCAGCCTACCAGAGGATCTATTAAGGGACCACTTTATATCACTACCTCGCATTTCAGGGGATAAACCAGACTTCAAAATGCATCATCAAGCAATATTATTGCTCAGTTTTCCTGCCTATGTTTTCACCATTACCTTTTCCATGCATAATGATACAGAGCAGACAATAATATTTCTTGGGCATGTGTTCTAAAATCTAGAAGTTCTGAGATAATCTGTTGTCCATACAGACCCAAGTTGCTCCTTAGAGAAAGTGACCACAACTTATTAGCAAGAAATTACTATCTATTGTCTGTGGATTCTCAATAACCCTGACAAAGCCCCTGCTGGTTTATGCCAAAGAGATTGATGAAATGAAAGCCGAGTGGGCATCCTTTCCATGACTTTCTTTCAGAGCTTTGGTGGCTGGAAATGGGGTATGTTTGTGAACTTCACTTAAAAAAAAAAAAACCTATTATTTGATTAAGAGGTTTGAAGGTGAAACTTTACTTGAGGGAGAAAAAGAAATAGCATTTTTGCAAAATTGTTTGTTGCTCAGCAAACTTGAGAATCTCCAAGAAGCAGGGATACGCAGCCTCCAAATTGACTAGATTTCACATATTTGAACATACTTAAAGGCCACTTGACCTGTGGGCTACTTCCTGTCCCTCTTGCATTTTACCATCCGAGCCTTTGTCTTCTCTGCTGGCGAAGAAAACACCCTTTCAGTTGGCATTTGTGCCACTTTTAATCGTATTCCTGTTTTGTCATTCAGCAGACAAACTCCGTGCTCTGTCTGGCCCGTCGCCCCTCCTGAGCGCTACCCCTCTGTCACTAACACATTCTCCCATTACTTTCAGGCCACACAATGTCACCATCCTCATGCTTTTCTTTGCACTCTCCCAGCTGATGTCGGACATCCTTCATTCCGCCGCATCTGAGCAGAACCACACGATGACAACTTTAGGATCATAATGCGAATTAGTAATGCTCTCGCCATTTCCCGTTCTCATTAAATCATTGTCAGGACAATGGATTCATGTGGTACCATTTCCTGTTCTCATTACAATTTTTGTCACAGGAATGAGGTATCAGAATTTCAATGCTTCTCATAGCCTTTGAAAAATAATAGTTAACTCTGCAGCT
Source organism: Petromus typicus (assembly GCA_004026965.1). NCBI lineage: Eukaryota > Metazoa > Chordata > Mammalia > Rodentia > Petromuridae > Petromus > Petromus typicus. The sequence continues at coordinate 69,446 of PVIR01005448.1, forward strand.
TTGACCTATTTTTCCTGTTCTGCCTTCGCCTCGGCCCTGCCCTTATCTCCCTAGACTGTTTATGGCTTTGACAATTAGAAGATAAAGATGAGAAGTCCTGAACATAGTGAAACTTGGGAAATCGTGAGGCCAGATTTTATTGACATTTTGCCTTTCTTTTTCCACTGGCAGAATTAAATCCGACATTGTAGCGTGCTTTTCACAAAAGTTAGATAGTCTACACTTGCCAGTTTCTCAGGAAAATGATGTATCAATCTCCCCTTCTATTTCATCTTTACTTTTCCTTCAATTTAAAGAACAAATAGGTAGTGTCCTGTTTTTTAAAAAGAAATCAGTCTTTATGATTTTCTTGTTTAAATATAATTTCGATTGGATGTTACTTTTAGTGGAAAAAAATTCCACCTTCTTACCATTCAAATATACAATATGAATACATTACTTTATTTCCCCTCCCTGCTGATCCTAGCTGCCTTTACCCAGGTTGTTTTACAAGTGACGGCTTTGTTCTTCGAAGACAGTTACACGTTCTGTTTGGGTTCAGGTGGAAGTCTTACAAACACTAAGTAGTGATTTGTTAACTAACTGCTCCTGAAGCTGTCTGTCAGATCTCCCCATAGCACCGTCGCGTCTTCATCTGCCTGCAGTCACTTCAGGGCGCTCTAATTAAATGCAAACTTCGTGAAACACCAAAGAAGCACAGGCAACCCAGAAATGCCATAGAAAGGCATACTTTTCCCCGTGGTAAAAGACTATTGTATCTGTTTTTGTTGTGCAGGCAGAGTGAACAGAATATGTGAGGAAAAAATCATTTAACTGTTGATAGGCAAGTTGGCCCCATTTGTAGAAGTGTTGTAAATGATAACATGTTTAGAACTGAAATCCATTTCTCAGATTCAGAATAGGAAACTGACTTCAATGTGGTGAGAGATTATTAACTAGCTACCTGGGTCTTGTCACTTTTTTCGGTCTTGTATCCACTTGTTTTTTGTTTGTTTGTTTGTTTTTTATCCTGCTTGTATTTTATACATGTTTAATTATTTTGAGCTGTGGCCCAGCAGAGTGCCTCGTATATAAAAGCCACAGAATAAATGCTTGTCCATGTCGAGTAGAGAGGAGTAGGGAAGTTATTGAGATGGATCAGAAAAGGTGTGATTAACTGGGAAGAAGAGATGGTTTTCAGGTCATATTTTTATTGATTCATGATAAATATATTTTGTTTTCTTAAAGAATTTCTATTTCCATGTAATCTTCATTAGGAATGATTCTGTCAGTTAAGTTAGTTTATGGATATGATCATAGACTATTTTCTCCTTGCTTGTTCATAATCACGTACCTGATCATATCTTATTTTTGATACACTGCTAGATCGCCTGTAACACTGTAGCCGGCATCACGCATCTTTCATTGAGCGTGAGTTTGTCTTGTAGTCTCATTTGGTTTGGTTTGGTTTGTGCTATCTCTGCCAGGTTTTACTATAAGTCAGATGACTTGGCAAGAATTTCTGTATTTCATTTCATTAGTGTGACAGTGTAAGTGGCCTTCAGAGGTTAGAGAAAACTCATCTGTGAAGGCGTCTGGAGCTGCTGTCTTTTGCAGCACATGTCTAACCGAGTCTCTGCTGGAGCAAATGCTCCTCACGTTATCATTTGGTTTGGGGGATAATTTTGTTAATATATCTTTTGCCAGGATGTCACACATTTCTCCAGGACTATTAATTTGTTGCCTAGAACTTCAGGTGGTACTACCTTCAAATTTATTTAACTTCTCTTTAATCTAAGGTCTTGCATCCCAGTTCTTAATTACATCTGTCTGAAAAAAAAATCATACATACAGTGCTGAGCCTGCCTCTTGGGGGACCATTTATTTATTAGCAATTTGCAAGACCAAGCTTTCTGGTTTTTGTATGTCTTATTTAATATTCATTTTCCAGTTTTTTACTTTGAAGGCTTTTTATTTTTGTTTCTTCTTGTTTATGTTGTTCTTTTGTGATCTGAGAAGATGTATAATGATTTTAATTTTAGTCTGTTTTCATTCTTTCATAATTAAAGCTCTTAAAGCCAAAGCTACTCAGCTACAGCTTTCACTATACTTTGATGTTTAAATAAAGTAGTTCCTATCTTACAATATTTTAAATCACATTTAATTTCAATTTTTCATCCTCAGATTTTCTAGGAATTATCTAGGAGTATCATTTTTAAATTTTTAAGTAGACAGGATTATTTTGATTGTCTTTGTCTCTTAATTATATTATTTTATGATTTTTTAAAAGTTTGAAATTATAGTTCTATTGTTTAAGAAACATATTTCAATAGTTAATATCTTCAAATAGTCTGTGAATATATAAAACACATATTTTATATGACAGATGAAAACATACCTACATATTTAATACATCAAACTTATTCATTCTTCCATGTCACTCTTTGAGTTTTAGTTAGTAAATATGTTGAATTGCACAAGGACTATTGAAAACTCTGTTTAAAGTGCTGCTACTTTTGTTGCTATTCTGTTTAACGGCTTTTTACTGGGTTTAGACTCTGAGCTCATTTGGAGCTGTGTTAGTTGCATTTGCTATAAATTATCATTCCACATTTCTTCCTATCCATCTTTCCCCTATTCTTTTTGATATTTAATGTTACTTTGTTCCTAGCATTGCTATTATTGTTTTTATTTTTATGTTTGTATTCACTGGTACCCTTTGTCCGTCCTGTATTTCTTGATATTTCCTCTCTCTATTTTCTTTTTCATTTTTTTTTTTTTT